>DWJK01004494.1:0-11968 GCA_018248815.1 Croniades pieria auraria
TCAACGACATCTTTTACCATCACCAAAGGTTGACTGGTAGAGAATGCCATTAGGCATTAAGTCCGCCTTTTGTAAATAGATGATTTACAAAAAGAATAAATAAATAAACGTAATCCAGTCGAAGGTGGAACGAATGTGGATATAAGTGTTTGTTTGTGCTTCGCTGTGGCACCCGCGCCATGGATGCTCCCAGTACAAGTGGTACATACAGTATACAGTAATAGTGCCTCAAGTTCACCTCGAGGGTTTCCTAAGATCAGCTTAATAATTAACAGTTGAAATATATTAAATCATAGCTTATTAATATACACATATTGTATTTTTACACCTAAACTATATCAACATGAAAAATGTTAAACGGAATATTCCTTGTATTCTTTCAGCCAAGCCAACTGAAACATCCGAAGTCCCCCCTCCGCCGCAGCCGACAGTTCCCCCGCCCCCCGCGGCTGCCCCCGCGCCCCCGCCGTGTCCGCCGCCGCCGCAGACGCTACCCCCGCCGCCCCCTCCCCCGCCGCCGCCGCCGCCAGTATTCCAGCCCAGCTATGGGGCCGACGACATGGCCAAGCTGCTGGTCAACAAACAGGGGACGCTAAAGAAGAGTAAACAGAATGATGGTAAGTGTGTGTAACTTTTTCTGAATATCCCGAGACTGTCTTACCATTCAGATGTATCAATGCACTCTATTGGTATAGAGTCAGTGAAAACAGTTTATACGTTAGCGTTTTTGGCTGTTAAGTTAAATACATGTAACTCAGAGACCATCTCTTTTCTCATGCAAATGAATGCTGAATTAATACATCATCATCGTCATTCGTCATTATCAGCCTATTTCCGTCCACTGCTGGACATAGGCCTATGAATTTAATATATACAAAGTCAAAATTGTCATTGAAAATTAATTTTATATAATCTCGCTTTAAAAGCTAAGCTTGCTAAGTTTTAAGAATACACATTTTGCCACCAGGAGGCGCCATAGACGCGATCGTGGACCAGATCAAGGGCGGTAAATTCCAGCTGAAGTCGCCGGAACAGAGCTTCTTGGAGAAGAAGCCCAAGGACGAGCCCCCCGAGGCCGTGAAGGAAATGCTCCAGATCCTCGGCACGCTGAGAAAGCGACGGGGACCAGCTCAGCACTTTCCTGAGACCGGAGGGGACGAGTGAACTAACGACCCATCAAATTTAGCAGATGTTTAGGGAGACAGGCTGATGGTACAGATAAGCTGGGTTTGTTATCATTCCTGGGAGTCAAGAAGCCAGCTGTGAGGTGTCTTTGTGAAAGAAGCAAGCTCCTTTATCGACCTGTATTTTAGCTCTATATTGGACCTGGTGGGGACTGGACCGCAGAGATATGAACAGTGGTCGCTTTGTCCAAAAATAAATCACCAGCAAACCATCAACCCTTGTAAGGATCTAATGAATATTTTCATGTAGCATTCCTGCAGGAGTCTGGAGTTCTCACCACGCAAAGAACGGCATCGTAGTGACTGACTGTTAAACCGCAGTTACTTAGTACCCCATGTATGTGTGAACAGTCTCTTTTAGTTTCTTTAATGACCCCCCACTCCGAATTATCCAGCCGTAATATACAACGGGGGCCCAAAACGCTATGTATAAGGTATGCATTATTTTTTTTGCCTGCCAGTCCGAATTATCCAGACATAATCTATATTCAGTTTATCTAATGTAATATAGACATATTCGTTACTGGATATGGTCGACCATCAGTGCGATATTTCTGCTCTTTGCGCGGTGAGCTACCACCGTCACTACCCCCACCACTGCCCCCACCACCAGCAGGTGGCCACCGCTCGATCTCAGCTCGTAATCGGCAGCGCCGCGGTACTCTTGCCGATGTGCCAGTATTTTTTATACATGCGGCCCGCGATAACTAAGGTTGTTTAAATTTTAAATTGTTTACATACGTAACGTCCACGAGGTGCAATGAAAATTTTTAAAATTCGAAAAATGCGACATATCAATGGCATTTAGTGTGGATAAACAAAATATACGTTAGAGTTTGAGAATGTGTTATTAAAAATGTGTGTGTAGAGAATGATTTAATTACGTTAAAAATATCTTTTATGAAAACTAAATCTATTGTTATTATTATATCGCTATGCCAGGCCTCTTACGGAGTAGGCAGAAAGCACTGAGTGCCAACTGTCTCCTTTCTTACAGACCTGACGTGATTGAATAGGTCAGATACAAAATATAAATGAGATTTATTTGAAATGTTATAACATTAAGACTGGTACTGGTTAGTAAAGGTAATGCCATTATATTTTAGATTAAAAAAATAAGAGTATTACTAAGAAATGTTGCCATGATGAAAAAATATAATTATTGCCAGGGAGTAAAAAAACATTTATAAATTTTTTACTGAATGTTCGATATTTCGAGTGTTTCGACATTTTTATTGAATTATACACTTATAAATTAGGATATTTTTTAATTATTAAAATAAATATACTGACGAAAATTTTAATTATTTTTAAATTAATATCTTAAATGTAAGACGTTACTTTTCGAAAATCTCTTATTATAAGTTAAACTAAACAATTTTATATTAAATGACCGTCAGTACGAACCGGTCGATTTCAAGTCGTATAATGTTCGCTAATTGTTTGTGTGGAGTTTTAACTCGATCCGAATACTCTAATTATTTATATTCTCTTATAATATTAAACTTTGTATACAGACATTTTTTATTGTATATTATACATTTAGATTTAAAAATAATTATACATGAAGATATTTTAGTATGCGTGTTACATTAAATGGTATGATTCGGCTCTATTTGAGGCATAGATGGTTAATAGTCTCGATGCGATCTAATATACTATATTAAAGTTATAAAATTATAGATTTTCCTCATTTTTTAATGCTTAACGTTGTCCCAAATAGAGGAGGAGCATTATTAAGTATTCTCATCAAACGAGACATCGGGAAAAAGAAAGAGATACTCCGGTCGTGTTTCCGAAGGTTAAACAGAGACAACGCTATAGAAAGCCGAGTTTCTCCGAATATCTCTTTCTAATGCACGATACGTCAATTTAAATGTATTTTAAAACGTGTATACATAAAAATATCACAGAGATTTGATTCGAAAAAGTTACCTTGTGGTGCCATTGTTGATTTCCTTCGGTGATGTAAAATTTAAGGCATTTTTATGTAAAATATTATTATTACTTTTTTTATATTTTAGTGAAATTATATTGTCTGTATTTTGAAATATAGCGTTTTATTTTTAAACTATCTCCTAAGTATGAACAATTAATAGTTATTTAAGAATTAAGATAAGGTTGATTGAAGAATATTCTAAATGATGAAATGTAAAAAAAATATATTCCAGTCAATATGGCAGCACTTTTATTATTTTCCAATGGCAACTATGTTACAGCACCTCGTAAGCGTATGATACTAAAAGCCAATTAAAACCGTGCTGATCATTTTGTGACCAAGATTGTTTTCTAAACTTTTAAAGTTTAGACTTTAAAAAACTAATTAAAACTAGTTAAAACTTTTAGTTTGTGTCTTCTAAAAAGTGTTTAACCAAAATGAACGCTGGAAACTATTTCATGCAAAACTGACACTGACAAACCCTAGAAACGTAAAATCTTCGTAGCTAATATACAAGTGCACAAAAGATCTAACGATTTAAAAGACCTTCCCCTCTTAAATCCTCTTCACAATAAAAATCCCAAAGAACGTGGTGATTTAAATAATATATTTATCTTTTATACATTAAATTGGTATTTTTTCATACTCCTAATACATAACTGCGAAAATTCTTACTATAACGAGGGCGAATGAGATTTCCAAATAAGCATTTGTGGCTTCATTCTTCAATTTTAATACACGGTTGGATTCCTGAAAACTGTAAAGGAAAGTATAATAGTTTTTTTGTGTTTAATCATACAAAAGATCAAACTTCCAGCCAGTCCGTTTTCGCCTTGCTTCGATACATATATAAACTACAGATATTTAACTATAACTTATTACTACAGATGACATTCATGCTGTTTTGTTTTCGTTTTAATTCATCGATTCTTTTCATTGTTATTTTTAAACTGTTTCGGACCTTTCACGGTAGTTTCAGGTTAGAAGTTACGAATATCTAATCATACTAAGTGCCAAGTACATACAAAAATAGTTTCCTTGCTGTTTTTTTTCTACACTTAATGTCTTTAGGCATTAATACTGCAGAGAATGCCTTTAGGCATTAAGTACGCCCTTGTATCCCTTAGCTTAAGGTGCTACAAAATTTTAATAAATAAATAAATAATCATTAGTTTTGCAACACTTCGCTCTTTTATTAAAAAAAAACGTAACCAAAGTATTCAATAAAAAACAACCTTATAAATAAATATTTTATTCATTGACATTGTAACAAGTGCGTAACAAATTGGGACGGATTCTGAAAAACAAATGTTGTAACAAAAAATTCAAAAAATTCTATCTAAAACGCTGACATTGGTTTTATGAAAATCGATCTTTGGACGGAACGTGTAAGTAGTACATTTTCATACAATTAATGATTATTATTACATTTCTATATCATTTAAGTACATAGACAAAACACTGACAATAAGGATACCTAAGTAATTTGTTAATGGACACAGAAAACTTGATTTGAATATAGAATCTAGTAACAAAAATAAAATTAAAATCCAGTACAATGTACAACAAAATCCTAAAAAACGAAACAAACATTAAAATAGTACTATTTTAAAAATTGAGTTTTAACGGTTCGAATCTTACACTGGATATATTATGTATTGCGAATATCGAATACATAAAAACGGCTCTTCCTTCCCACGCAGCTGGTCGGGAGCTAGTCAAATTAATAAAAAAAATGTTAATTATCTATTAAGTAATATGTGTCTAGTGTTACCATACGAAGCATCAAAAAGCTTCTTTGCGGGAATGAGAATTTTCAGGCAGCACACTATCTTGTCAATAAGTTTTTTATTATTATTTCATTTCGTAACACTACCATGAAAAGCATACCGCCGCTATATTTGTTTTTATACTTTTTCCTGGCCGCAAAAACATTATGAATAATTTGTCATGTTCAAAATTCATTTTATTTTCAGCCTATTGAAATATAATTGCATAATATTACATAAATTACCAACATTACAACAGCTACTGTTTTTAAATTAAGTACTTCGTTAAGAGTCAATACGTTAAATATTACATCGTATACTTAAAACTACGCATTTCTTTAAATAATCTATAAAACGTATTGGTATATGTCGCATCATTGTTGTCTGTTATCAATATTAAATTAATTCAAAAACAATCTACTTACGAAACGAATTACATTATCAATTTGGGTATAGGTACATCTAAACCGAATAAAAGGAAATCAAAAGCAAGCCAAACATATGTTTTCTCTGTTTTAAAATAACGCATTTTAATAAAAAACACGAGCTATTTTACACAGATCAACGGGCTACTATTAAGGTTTTTAGAATCAGCAAATATTAACATATAATACTCTCATCTCTAATTGTTTCAAGTGTATGTATGTACGTTACATAGTAAATACCTTTAAAAATTACTAACTCGTACAATTTAACAACTAGTGTCATGTACTATGAATTAAGCACAGAATAATAATCCTACGCCAATTGAATTGTAACGACGAGAATATCAAATAGTTGTACCTACAGTTGCTATGTAGTAACGATGTTTCGTTGCTACATAATTTTAAAATTAAAAACATATTAAATTTAATGATCCCGCGCTCAATTTATAGGTAATAATGATGTCAATTTGAGATACTATTTCCCGCGCATTTCGTTAAAACATTATTACAGAAATAATTATGGTGTAAACTTACGATTAGAGCAAATATCTCTCTGACGCTTATTAAATTCAATTGACGACACTACTATTCGACTACATTACAAAATTGTGATACATTTTAATACAATTTAAAAGTCCACACGCACCAGCAACGTTATGCAAGAACGAAAGAAAAATTCATTACTTTGTAATTATAGTTAGCCAAGAGTTCCTTGTTTAGATAAGCTTTAATAAAACGAGGTAAACGAGCTCAACTTCAGATATCGAAATGTAATATAAATTACGAGAGAAATGAAATGATAGACTGGCAAAATAAATCTAGTTGCTAGTGCATATTTAAGCACACGCATACTGCGATAAGCACTGCAGTGCAAATTTCATGAAATCAAAGTGACGCAGTGCAGCGCAATACGGCGCTAGTGCGTATGGACGCTTATATATGTACCCTGGTGCCTTACGCAGTGTGCTCCCTTAGCTTCCGAATGACGAACTGTTTGTTCTTGGCGATCCAGTTGATGTTCACTCTCGCGGTCTCGATGCCCTGTTCCACGGCGAGATGGGCCTCTTCCAAATACTTCGAGTTTTCATCACGCCATTTCAGAAACTGGAAAATTATTGTAGGTTCTTATTTGTTCCAGTCTATTGTTCCAATCTCGCCTAGATATAATATTCGCATGCCTAGATATAATATTCGCTCTTGTAATGAAAATTTGCAATTTATATTTGTCTGTTTTATTTATGTTATCTGTGTAGATAATCAACGTGAAACTAAAACGTTTTGTTTCCGTCAACATTCCAGACCTTAAACTTACATTATAAACATCTGTAAGTCAACCATTTATTTTTTTTAGACTTTTAATCTGCACAGAATTCTTCTGACAACAAAGTTCGCATCCGCATCTGTACATATATAAAAGACATATTGTCAAAATTCTTCAAAAACAGGTTCTGCAGGTAACAGATCCACATATTCGTATGCTTATTGGAGAAGTCCGAATGCTTCAGGTTTACCGGTGTGAAGGAAGCGACTACCAAGCGAATAAATATAGGACAAACGTCTATGGCTAATGTATTTGAACTAGTTTGATGAAAGACGTACCTCGTCCAGCTCCTTCTGTGTCGTGAACTGATGCAAAAGAGTTTTGATGATGAAACCCAACCTGCGGCTTTGTCCATCGAATCTGGAGTTGAATTACACACACGACTGTTATTATTGTAATTATTAGTTAGGGAATTATTAAATAGGGAATTATTAAATAGGGAATTATTAAATAGGGAATTATTAAATAGGGAACTATTAAATAGGGCATAAAGCTCGACCATTTTCAATTACGACTAAGCTGAAATATATATAAAAATTAAGTAATTATTTTATATAACAATTTAAACATACATGTAACAACAATTGACATAAACAACTGAGAATTTTAAAAATAAATCAACATGTTATTTCCTGCACACCAACCAGAACTGCAAAGAGTAAACTAAATGAACCAATAACCTTACTAATAAGGAATACAAATTGGAAAATGACTGATTATCCTATCAATACAGACATATACGTATGTTGACAGTAAATAATATTAACTGTATGTACTACTATACTACAATAATACTAAATTATTTACTTAAAATCACCACTAGAAAGAAAATGCTGGAGAAACTGTTGTTGTCATGTACTTACGCCTTATACATATCCTCGATCCTGTTGTAGATGAAGTCTCTGGCGACGTAGTAGCCTACGGGCGAGCGAGTTATGGCAGTTATCACACTTCCAGCGTCTTGTCGACGCACTTCAGAGCCGTCGGTAATCGTCCACTCCAGATATCTGTCAAAACATGTTGGAAGTTTTTAAACCAGCTACTTAGTACTTAGTAACTACAGAGACGGCTATATCCATAAACTTTCTCATTCTCCGTATCTAAGAGTAGGAAGATAAGTGTTGATGATGATAATCGTGAGGACTGTGAGAGAGATATTTATAGTGAAATCGCAGCAAATGTGCAACAATATAAAACATTTCCTGTTTAATAATAAAATGCACACATTTCAATAATGTGTTAAATTAAGATCGAAGTGCAACGTAGCTCATTAGTACGAAGTATGATCGTATATGTAAAAGCTAGGTCCAGTATAATGATGAAATATGCTAGTGATATGAACAGCAAGACGTCGTTAGTGTTGTGTTATGTGCGTTAGTATGTTGTTGGAGTTGGTGGGAGCGGAGGGGTCACTGACTGTGCTAGGATCCAGACGTCCTGCGAGCAAGCCAGGCCGGCGAGCAGCGCGTCGGCGGCGCTGGCCACGTTGGCGGCGCGGCGCCGCGCGAGGGCGAAGCGCCACTCCGCCACGCCGCCGCGCTGCAGCGCCACGCAGTACGTCGCGCGCCGCAGATCCAGCGGAATGCTGCAGAAACATGTAGGTATAACTTTATCGTACGAAAAATCGAACTGTAATTTTGGTTCTTTTCGCTAATACATGGATGGAGACTTCCTACGTTATCGTGGCCTGTGAGTATTTGTAACTGCAAAAGTTCGAAGAAGTCAAGTTACGTTTGGTAATTCTTATTAAATTCAATGAACCAATCTAAATCCTGTGCAAAACTATAGTCTTAGCCTATAGTATCCTTAGAACTATGTACTACTCACGGGTTATTTTCATCAGGATTTTCAGTTTCCATCCACTTCTGGAACAATTCTATTGCGTTCTCCTCGCAGCCAGGCACCTTCATGCGACACGCCCAATTGCTCGTCATCACCTAAATGAAAAAATATCACTACGTTAAGTTCTAATCTTAGTTTTTTATACTATCGATAAAATTATAAGACAAATAACATTTTAGCAAAAGCTACTCCCTGAGATACTCCAATTTCGAAGAAAAAAAATTAGAATCTACCGAAATTGCTGGTAAATATTGCTGGTAAAAGTGCAATTTTTTCTTGCTACTAATTAACTAACACACAAAAACAATCACATTACTTATACGGACACAAACAAATTTAACCAAATCAGTAAAGTTTTAAGTGTCAACGCTGTCAGAAGCCTTTAAGAAAACATAAAGTTGAAAATTTACATATGTAGGTATATGGTAACACTTTGTAACACATTTAGTGAACGAATAAATAACATTAAGATCCAAGTAAATATTAAGATGAATTCTTATTATACCTGCATCTTGACACTGTTCAGATCTTCACCGTTCATGATGCTCTTAGTGGCTAGTCCACCGCTCTTATGGTAAGTTTCTCCGATGAGCTTTCTCACAAACTTCTGGAAGGCTCCGTAGTCGGGGGAACGTTTCAAGACATTCTCGATTTTACTCAGCGCCGAGAGCCCCGTGGATAGCGGAAGATAGTCGGTCTCGCGCCGAAGGTAGCTGGCCATACTGTGTGAACACGTGAGTAATTATTACTATTAATTTAAAGGCTTATAAAACCAATGTGAAGGTTTATATAATTTTACATAATTACAACCCACTATACAGTAATTGTGCCTGTTACATATCGACATAAAAAGAATTAATTGCAAGACCTGCCATTGACTGAGACACGGGAGTGTACTACACTCCCACGTCTTCTCCTTCAGAGAAGTGCAGGCAATTTTGTAGGTTGTTTCTTTTTAAAGTACCTTAAGTTTTTATTCGATTATGTTTGTTTTCCTTTGTATTCATTTATAAAAGTATCTCGTGTTGTCAAAAGCGTCATGTTATATACTTAGTAGAAAACATGGAAAGCCCACGAATAATTTCACTGCGGTCAATAATACATTGTCAAGCGCCATGACTACAGCAAAAAAAGTCCAATATACTCCAATATAGTCCTATAATAGATACTCACTCCAAGGTGGTGCCATAATCCAGGACGTTGGTCCAGGCGAGAGCAAAGGCGTCAGTGACCAGCTGCACGCGACCCAACACCGGGATGTTGTTGAACCGTGGGCTGGTCAAAGTGCCAATAAGGAGTTGCCAGTTACGCTGGTCGTAGTTTACTCGGTATGGAGCTGGAAATCAAGTCCAATTGAGAAATTTATTTACGGCTACAATTTTTTTCTACCAATATTTTATTGCCAGTATTTATTTTCATGTTTAGTTGTCCCTGCGGCCACAGGCTTCTATGTCAAATCTTAAAAAGGATGATAGTGCTATCTAAGCTAGATCAGTAATAGATATATTAAAAACCATGTCTACTATACCATTAAAACAGACACCACGCCCACAAATTAAAGAGTTCTGCAGCGAGGCTGATTTGTGCCAAAATGCGCATTTATTTTTGACATGTTCGAAAGAAGAACAGTTTCCTCCTACCTATCATATTAGGGTTGAACAGAACCCATTCGTCGCTGCTAGCACCATGTTCGAACTTGTGCTTGGAGCCGACTCCTTCGTTATTGGCCAGCCACTCCATCTTATCCTCCGTCTGATTGACCTCGTTCTCGCACAGAACGTTGAGAGGCACCCACCACGAAGCCGATGCAGTCGATGATGTGCCAAGAGACAGGTAACGTTTCTGGATGAAATGGATAATAATTTTATGTAATTAGCTTTAATAAGAGTATATAAAGAATTGTCGCCCCTTACATCTTTCTTACACTATTTAACTTCTTTAGGGACTTAAAGGGAAAATAATTATATTTAGTCAAAGCTACTTTCGTGCTAGATTTCATAAAATTGGTTCAGCGGTATTCGAGGCGAAAACCTGAGAGTTGAATAGAAAAAGTCAGCCACTAAAGCGTTTAACACACGAATATACTTTAGATAAAATGTCACTGCGTTAAATATTATAATAATTAAGCAACAAAATATATCTTAATAAGAATTCCTATTAAAGTCTTTTGAGATAAGGTTATGAAGCCAAACTCGATCATACATCATTCCGATAAAAATAAATTTCAAACGATTAGTAAACCGAATTCTATAATACCACATACGATACAAAATTGTCCCAAGAAGAGAACAATTATACATTCCATACAAAATTTTAATAATTGCCCTTTTGTGTAATAGGCTCACCAACCTATTCTATGGGACGTAAACGTAACTAGTGGAACGTGGACCCTATCTTACACTCCTGCCTAACGCTTCGGGAATTACGGGCGTGATGTTACATTTTTGTACCACTTACCTGGGTGATAGTCAGTGACTTATCGCTGTACTCCCTGGTGACGGTCAGCAGCGGGTAGCCTGTTTGCTTAGTCCAAGTGTCCATGATCTCCTTGACCGTGACATTCCTCGTCAGCCCACCTTGCGCGTCGCTGACGGCATTTAGTTCTGCCCACAGATCGTCCTGCTCAGCATTGGAGTAGGAGTACTTTATGAGGTAGCTGAAAAAATATTATCATCTTCAGTAAATGCATCCGTGTCGGGCGCAGATATAATTAGATTAGCTAGCTGTTTGACCTGGAAACGTCTGTCTTCGTTGCTAAGTGACCCAATTGTTATTAATTTTTATTTATTTACTGTCATTGGAGAGTCGCGACAAGAGATTTGTTATCAGAAATCATTTCTTCTTTCAGACGCCCTAAGTTTCCGTAAATATTTTAAGAGCGTTATTCAGAAAGACTTCTTAGACTTAGAAAAAATGATTCTTCTTCTTTCAGACGCCCTAAGGTTCCGTAAATATTTTAAGAGCGTTATTCAAAAAGACAGAAAGAGAAAGAATAACAACTCAATGCATAAATGAAAAATAACGTATTAAAATCGAAGTCCTTACTGGTGCAACGCCTTCCTGAACACATCCTCGCCCAGGAACATCGTCATCATCCGGATGAGAGTAGAGCCCTTGCTGTAGGATATTGCGTCGAAGATCTCCGAGATTTTTTTCGGATTGTCTAATGGTACTGACACCTGAACACAGATAAGATATTACAAATTTTTAGACTGTCATAATTCTTATAATAATAATAATCGACCCATTTATCACTCCATTGTTGGAATATGGGTCTCCTCTCATAGTGAGAGGATTAAGGCCGTAGCCCGCCACGCTGGCCAAGTGCGGCTTGGTAGACTTCACACACCATAGATTATTTATTTTTTATAAATTCTAAGGTGTGCAAGTTCCTCACGATGTTTTCCTTGGCCGTTAGCAAGTTATATTTAAATTTAAAACGCACTTTTGTAAAGAGGTGCGCGCCATGGATTTGAACCCAGCACCCC
>DWJK01004495.1:0-11967 GCA_018248815.1 Croniades pieria auraria
TATTCTACAAAACATATATAAAAATCAGTCATAAAAATTTAAGTTAAGTAACTCTGATTTTTAGTTACCTTTCTCACTTGGTACCTGCGCAGGTGTCACCGGGAAAGCTCCACAAACATTCAGGTATTAAAAAGTACACGAGAGACTACTGAGAACCGAAAGTTATATGCTTTAGAACATAAGTTGTGTCTTACCGCTCTGGGATCTTACTCTATAATAACACCACAGTGATGCAAGATTGGACTGTATCTATAAAAGAAGATAATTGTAGCGGGAACTTTGCACGTTTCAAAACATATCGCTTCTGAAGAAATTCAGTTTAGACAGACGCGTCTAAAATAACCTTAATTACAAGCGAGACATCTCGAAAGTCGAACTTAGGGGACAATGTATTTACCTTCATCAGCAAAGCTTAGAAGAGAGGTTGGTTTTAAAGGTTTATTTTCTTTCTTATTATGACTGATAACTGGCGGCGGCGGGGGCTCCGGTTCCCCGTCCTCCTCTTCGTCAGCGCAAAACATGCGACGCTGTATCTTTTTCGGCTTTCGAAACAAAGACATTTTGGCAATTGCAGCTTTGTCAAACTTTCTAATATTGTTTCAATAGTCGCTACCTCAACATTGACAAATTAATTTGTTAGAAAACAAAATAGCCTGTTTTACAAATGTACGCCTAGTATTTTCTAATAGTGAACTTCAAAAGATTAGCCAATAGACAAGAATACATTTTTAACTGACGGAGGCAGAAGCTGCAAATCATAGACTTTTTTATTTTATATTTAAGTATGTATGCAATAACGACACACAATAACTACATAATCTTTGTCTATGCTGTCAGGCACAAAATATATGAATTTAGTTTTTGATTTGTGTTGAAATTTACATAAATGTCTTGGAACTAGCTACATAAACTTTTCTTACAATTTTGTGCCTAGTATAATGTTATGATTGTAAAAAAGACAATAAGCAACCTTCAATAAATACTGTTATGTTGCGGTTGTTATAAAAATATATCTATAGAACTTTTACTGAGAAACGTATGCAGATCCGAAATCGTAATTGATTAATTTAATTATTTAACAGGATCCAATAATCATGTCGCATCAATGTAAATATATGAAACTTGTGTAAGTTTCCTAGAAAATATTTTCTCAGATTAGTAAATATAGGCAAATAAAAAGATTTACAATTGAAATATATCGAATCCAATAATACAATTCAATAACACTGTCTTTAATCACTGTGTATAATATCTGAATATTTAAAAATTGTATTTATAAACTTCCTGTAAGGACTATACATCAATTGCTCATTCTACACATGTCAAATGTTTGTATGCTTATGAATTATTTGAATAAATCATTTTGATTCATTATTTACACAGAAAAAACGCACGTTCCATTCAAATATGAATATTATATCGATGTTAAATTCCATGTCAATTATCGAATCGTTTTTTCAGTATTGTAACATCACTACCATTCTTTTACGTCCCGCACGGCGTGTCGAACGTTCGTGTTGTAAATTCTTGGTGAGTGAAATTATAATCGTTGTATACATGTTTGATCTTAACTTTGTTTGTATAAGAAGTGATTGTTTCGAGCGTTATAAGATTATTGTTATTGAAATTAGTATATATTTCGTTGATATCGTATTTTTGTATTATTATTCGAGCAACATGTTTACAATATGTGTTTGGTTTATTTCAGTCCTTAAATTTCTTCGAAGTCCCTACTTCACTTCAAGATGGGTAGGGAGGACAAGAATGCCTGGAAAACCAGCTATTTCACTAAGATAATTGTGAGTATTATTTCTCAATTCGCTGGTCATTTAATTCTACATTTAGGTTAGAACGACCGCAGATATAACTGTTCTCTTTATTCTTATAGATTTAAAAATGAAATATACAATTAAGAATTCTACATTTGATTTATGAAGACCACAGATTCGTACTCCTTATCTTCAGAAATTTTGGGTATGAAATAGAAAATGAAAAGTTCCACACGTAGGTTAGGATGACTGTAGACTTATCTGTCCTTATCTTGACAAACTTTGCATATGAAATGAGAAAATAAATGAGGACAAATAGTTTATTTTTATATGTTAAATTACCTTCCAACTAGTAATCGAGTTACGTGTTTCAAAATTATAATTTAAACTTTTCCAGCAACTGTTAGACGAATACCCAAAATGCTTCCTTGTGGGCGCAGACAATGTGGGCTCCACTCAGATGCAGCAGATTCGTATCTCGCTGCGTGGCCACAGCATTGTGCTCATGGGAAAGAACACCATGATGCGCAAGGCAATCAAGGACCACCTGGAGAACAACCCAGCGCTGGAGAAACTCTTGCCGCACATCAAGGGCAACATCGGCTTCGTGTTCACCCGCGGCGATCTCGTTGAGGTTAGTATTATTTATATCAATATAACATCAGGTCAGGTATTACGTCAGGTCTCTTCCTTGGTAGGCAAAGAGTACCAAGTACCAAATATATTTTATCCTTACAGACCGGACATGATTTTTCTGTATTATCACTTTTCACATGAATGTGCTGTTATGGTGACTTCTGACTGAACGATTGTTTTATATCAGTATTATCAATACAATCTTCAAAGCCCATATAGACATATAATTAAACGGCCAGCTCAGTTATGATTGTACTAATTTGTTTATGTTACAATATTGTTTTTTTTTCACCACTCTATATAACCCGGCATAACAGTATGTGTGGGATAGATTTACAACCATACAAATATAAAGAATGAATCAGTCAAATTAAGTGCCTAAAACCCTATAATAATGTTTGTCCATTTATATACTGAATCTAGATCCTCTTTCAAAATAAAACTAAATATTTATGTACGCTGTATTTCTCTTTTGTTCTCTTACTGCTGTACTGTTTATTAATTTGTTGGTATTAAAGTTTTGGGCGCAATGGCGCTCATTGGGGAAAGCTTATGTCTTGCAGTGGACTGAGATGATGATGTTGGTGGTGGTGATGAAACTTAGGCAAGTGCTCCATTGTCTGTTTTAATACCAGTGTGTGTAATGTTAACACTCTGGCTTCGCTTTCAGACAACATTGACCCTGCAACATTATCCTAGTGTACTGTTCACTTATGAATGCTGCACTGGCACTTTGTAGGTACATTTCAACTTCAATCAGCTCTAGAGGTCTTTTCTTGTCTATGGTAACTGTTACTTTAGTTATATAACCCATTTTGTTATTTGTCTTGGCTTGTATTTCTTTAGATCTTTCTTTGTTTCTTTCTTGCATTGTGTATAACTCAATGTGAGTTGATATTAATCTTTAAATTTTCCATTCAGGTCCGTGATAAGCTTCTGGAGAACAAGGTGCGCGCCCCAGCCAAGCCTGGTGCCATTGCTCCGCTTTCTGTTGTCATTCCAGCACACAACACTGGTCTCGGTCCTGAGAAGACTGCTTTCTTCCAAGCTCTCTCCATTGCTACCAAGATTTCTAAGGGTAAGAAGTATAAAATAATTGACCCAGTACATCATAATTACGAAAAATAAGACAAGTGATTTTTTGTGTTTAATATGAAAAATAATATTTTTACATGTATAAAACATGCATTAAATTTTGACCTTTGCTATAACTTTGAATTTCTATTATGTCTGTTCTAATACCAGTGGGCGTAATATTAGCCCAATGGCTTCGCTTTCAGACAGTATAAACTCTTCAAATTTATCCTAGTGTATTGCTCACTTGTGGGTATTGCACTGGCATTTTGTAGATACATTTTATTATAATGTATTTTTGGGGCCTTTTGATTACTATTTATTGTGAGAAAAGAAGAAAATATCAATCATGATAATTATTTGGGAAAATCAGAGGAGATCTTTGCAGCCAGTGATAATTTTCTGTTGCAGACTTAAATTAGGGTCTTATTGTACTATTGAATTGTGCTGTAATTGAGGACACCTGCTGCACCTTTAGAACTTTTTTCTATGATGAAGTCTGATATCTAAATCAGCCATGTATCATGTCATTCAGAGACTTAACAGCAACATTACCAATGCTCGGATGTGGTAGGTCATGTTGATAATTACATAGAATAATATGAAATGTTCTATTTACAGGTACTATTGAAATCATAAATGATGTGCATATCTTGAAGCCCGGCGACAAGGTGGGCGCTTCCGAGGCCGCTCTCCTCAACATGTTAAACATCTCTCCATTTTCATATGGTCTCGTCGTCAAACAGGTGTGTTTTATTGAATACAATAGTTACTAAGCTCATTAATGTTAAATTATTGTGCCTATTGCCAATGGTAATTACACACTGTCTTACATGATACATACAGATATGTTAATATAGATATACTTAAGTATTTATAATGTTGAATAATGAGCAACCCAAAGTGTTGAGTACAGTATGTATTACTCCTTTTGCATTCTGATAATTTATCTTTGGGAAATTATTTTGCTTTGGTTTTTCACAGAGTATCATTGTGCTGATGATTATTTAACCACAAGCAGACAGAATGCTTGATTAGAACTGTCATTCTTCTTTTCATTTAATTTCCTGGCGTCATTTTTTAAATTATACAGATGAAAGTTATTTAATTCCTTAACAGAAATCCAGTGTTAATTGTATGGTAGATTTGATCAGGATGCCATTTAACAATGTCTTTAATTTGAACAAGTTGTGATATATTTAGCTTAGTTGTATTTATTTGGAATCTTTTCTGGAATGTACAATTTTTGTCTTATCTTTGTAAGCAATGCATGCAGCTCCTCCTTGTTCAAACACTTTAAATAATAAAACTATTTGTATGAGAATGAAATAGTGTTATTTGACATTATTGCTGCTCATTTATAAAGGGAAATTTTCTGCCTACAGGTGTATGACTCTGGCACCATCTTCGCGCCAGCTATCCTGGATATCAAGCCGGAGGATCTGCGTGCTAAATTCCAAGAGGGTGTGGCTAATGTGGCTGCATTGTCACTGGCTATGGGCTACCCCACCGTGGCATCTGCACCACACTCCATCGCCAATGGTTTCAAGAACTTGCTGGCTATTGCTGCTGTCACTGAGATTGAGTTCAAAGAGGCAACTACCATTAAGGAGTTCATCAAGGTCATTATTAAATTATTACTGATGTACAAACCTACAATGAATGTAACAAATGTGCAAGTAAAATTATACTAATTATTTTTCAAAATTAATAATTTAATTATTTCATTACAAGAATATGAATTTAAGAATTGGGACCACAAACAGAACTAAGCTTGTGTAAACGTCAGCAAGCATTGTATGTCATAGTTCTCTTACTTAGATGAAGCCAATCTTTCATATCAAGAAGTAGCTTTATGAGTGAATTTAATGAATGAGCTGACAATTAAATTAATAACATCTTTTAAATTTCAGGATCCATCGAAGTTTGCGGTAGCGGCAGTAGCCACTGCGCCCGCAGCCGCGGCCCCGGCTGAGGCCAAGAAGGAGGAGGAGGTGGAGAAGGAAGAGGAGGAGAGTGATGACGACATGGGCTTCGGCTTGTTCGACTAACCTCACAGCTCACCAAATTTGTTAACGTCTTCACAACTCTTAATCTACTATTAATATGGGGAAACATATTTGTACCCAATAAAAGCCCAACAATTTATCAGTTTGTCCACCATTACGGAGAACCAGTATGATTAAGAGTGGTGGAGCTGTTCTCACGTAGCCTGCGCCCACAGCACCACGCCGCCGGCCGGACGCCACATGGCGGCTCGTCTAAAATAGCTTTTGCTGGGGAATAAAGCTACTTTGAGTAAATTTTGTGTAGTTTTATTTGTAATCCAACTGTTCCGAAAATGTGCCGTCCACGCCAACATTGGCGCTAGCCGACAAAAACTATAGCTCAATAATTAGTACATAAATATATATCAATTAATTTTAGGATTCGTGTACAAGTTTTCCTAGGCCTTAAAAGTCTGATAGGTTTTTCAAGTGCTTTTAAGCCTTATAAAAAAGTTAAGCGACTGCCTATAGAAAACGATACTGATGGCTTTAGGCTCTTCATCAAACTCAACTACCAGGTAAGCTACCACTGTAACAACAAACCACTCCAAGATAATGTAATGATGAGATTAAAAAAGACAATTGTTTCGTATAAAACGAATTTATTTCTTTGGCTTTATTCTAAGATCTGAGGTCCGCGGAAACGCTATCCGTGACCTTTCTATTGACAGTAAAACAACAATATTCCAACCGTCACCAATTGACCGAATCACAATGGATATATTCAGTTACAAATTCAAAGTTCTTTAATATTAACAAGCGTTCCTTAATATTAATAAAATCCTAATCCGTCTAATAAATACAAACAAAACGATTCGTCAATAGATCTGAAAATTTCAGTTATTATTTTGTTAACAACATATCAAGTCCAATAATACACGCTTTATTAAACAAATAAATGTTATATTGTAAATTGAATATTAAAATTCGAACATTTTGTACTTCAAACTTTAATAACCGTTAACGGATGCTGAAGTGACATACATATTACAGATAAAATATGTATATATGAATATATAACACTATTGATATTGATTACAGTATATGGCTAATTCTACGAATACATATTGTTTCCTTATAAATAATACTGGCATAGAAGCAAATGTCAGTTTCATACTTAGCTTTTCTCCTTTGACACAATAATACAAAAAACATTGTAACGCTGACCATGATTCTCGCGAATTTGCCTTTCATCCGACCAAGGGAATTCAGAGCACTTAAAATTTGATTCTTTTTTATTTCACTTAATTGGACTTTAGGGCATCCATGATAAAAATAGGACTGATAAAACAACTTATGAAAAACCAGAACTGTTAAGACAATAAACAGACAAATTATCAATCTTGTAATTTTGATAGAAATTTCTATGTTCATAGTCGCTTTTAACATATTGGTTTACTTCTATGCTGAGTATTATTTCTTTTCAAATAGATTTCTCCGTATTTTTATAGGTATAAATACTAGTATTTCACAATTATGACGGATCAAGACTTGTTATGCTATTGGTTCCTTTAAACATAAATCTCATAATTTCATAGTGTGATGTTATGAAAATTAAAACATTAACAATCTTAGTATAAAGTAGTCATATATTATCAATAACTCGATTACATTTTGATTCTAACTAATAATCGTGCCTTAAAAACGATATTACAACTAAATGTTTTATATATATGTATATATACATTTCAATTTAACAATTGTACAGACAATCGTATCGATTATCACTACATGTATTTTTAATTTAATTTAATAATAAACCAATTAGTATTGCGCGTGCTTATGTACTTATATAAAGAGCAGCGTGTTAGCCCGGCCAGATGTGAACGCGCCTTTATAAAACAATAAAAAACATGAGCAGATGAAGGTGATACAGAACAATTTTTTATTTTGTTACTTTATTACCTAAATTAACGTGTTGTGTCCTTCGACGTATCTTTTTTTAAAGTTAGTCGAAATACAACTAAAAATGAAGATATCTGGAGTGCTCAGTCACCGAAGTGTATTTAATGGATAATTTCTGTAAATTACAAAATAGTAACATAACACATTCATACACTCGTGTCTCCACCTTCAATAACTTTCCACAAAATAAGCACGTGTGACACTCCATCGTCAGGTTTCGAACGATGTTTTGCTGAGCGTCTATTCACGTTTGTATACTTTTATGCCAAGTCATTCTAGTACATTCAATCTACTAATAGCTTATCCGTAATATGGTTTTTTTGATTGATATAATTATATACGACACGACTGACAAAGCTTCATGTTTCCAAATATTATATTGATAATAGTTTAATAGTTCGCGTACAAAAATTAATTTTACATAATTAATCAGTTAACTGTAAATCTAATGAAATATATATTGTCTCTGGTTTTTGTTTTTATCATGATTGGTATACAACAATATAATTATGACGTGGAAGTGCCAACAAGGCGTAAACGCCTCTCCATTCAAACATAAACATTTTATATGAAAAATGCAAGTTTTAGTTAGAATAGTCTAGTTATATGTCAGTGTTAATGTTGGTTTGTTAAAATATTATTGAAAATATAATGAAATGGTGGGATGATATGGCGGGGTTAGTTGAGCGTTTGGCAGGGGGCAGGGGTTAAATTAGTTTATTTCGAAAATTCTTAAATTTATTTCAATACGACTTTATAAGTCTAAATATCGCAATCAGTAGTTTGCCAATCCACTGTCAGTATTCCGATTACTATAAACATTAGGGCTAATAATGTTAATTGAACTCGTCAAAAATAACTTCGTGCGACTGCACGAAATCAGATGTTCATAACGCGAAACTAGTTTCGTGCAATTTATTTCGTGACACCCATTCAATACATTGTCCACCACCACACCACACCATGTCAACAATATATTGTTGCCATAGCACAATTTTAATATATATCGTTCTGAAAAATCGTGTTTAGAATTGTTTTTTGACATTATGAATTCATACATATATGTACATGTAAATTTTGTGTTTATAAAAAATGTACCTACTGACATTTATAACTGCTCTGTGAAATAATTTAATAATACTTCAGCACCAAATTTAGAACAGTAATATAGTCATTCTGAATCTCTTATTCTATTTAATATTTAGGCATTAAAACATTATCGACTTTAATATGTATATAAGTTGTCTTTTAATAATTATTTTTATTTTAGACTCCATATCGACTACAGTTTAATCCACATGAACACAGCATTATTTAAAAAATCTATATTGAATTATATCCTTCAAAACGATAGCAGAACAAGTGAAATGAAGAAAAATATCCAGACGGACATAAAATTTGCTTTAACAAGAATTAAAATTCATTTAATAGTAGTGAAAATCATAGATATATGGGTAGAAAACATAACAAGACAATCTTAACACAACACAAACAGTTACAATAAGAGTTTGAGGGTATTCCAAAAAAAAAATATGCTGAATATGAATGTGTGTACACGAGAACTACGCATGTGACACGTACTATTCGGAAACAGTAATAACAGTTTAAAATATTAACACATTTAATACAGTTTATCTACTTTTCACTTCTTACAATTAATTTCCATTAACGTATTAGTTATTATTTATAATTTATCCGAGTCACATTTAAAGCTAGGTTTACATGCGTGAAGATTATTGCACAGAACTAACTGCAGGGCTTAAATTTTTCATAAATGTAGGTAATGTGGCGCAGATTGTTACTGGCAACATTATTTAGTGTCACGAAAAAGAACGCACTTTCCTGACATTATTTGCACGAAGTAATAGCTAACAAGTTAAAAGTATTTCGTGCAACTAATGCATACGTTGTGCGACTTGCACGATTGTGAAGGTCCATATATGTAGTTTAAAGGAAATTGTAACTAATGTTTTGCAATTAGTTTTGTAGAACCAATGTGGTAACGTAAACTCGCCTTAAGGAGAAAATTTGCATGCATCGTCTCAACAATTTATTTTGGAGGGTTTCCGTTAGAAAAATATAATATCAAGTTAATAACGTGTTTTATATATGTATGTATATGTGTTTGTAGAATATTCTCGAACACGACTCGACTTTACACAGCTGCGCCGATAAATATATATTTCGATATATTTTTTCTTTTTCACATACAATAATACGTAGATACTCGATTTTTTATATACAAAAAAAAAATGAAAACTACACCTTACTCTTCCAATCCGTATAAAACGTGCTGTTAGATAGTTCTAGAGTTTTTAGTCTAGGTTTTATCAACGGCCGGTTCAAAGGCCGGTAACTATCGATTGCATTTGACAACATTCTTTACAGAAACGATAAAATTAACACGACCTTCATATTGTTTCTTACAGAAAAACGATAAAAAGATTGATGACGATACTGAAGCCAGCTCGTGAAGCTAGCTTTGAAATATAAGGACGGCGAACATGTTTGAGTATATTATAATTCGATACAATTATTTTTACAATCGTAGTAATTCAAATGGAACCAAAATTCCTTCCACTTTATATCAACCAACAGTGTATAAAAGTTTTACAGCGAGTTACAATAGATTACAGTGAATTTGCTTCTATCTTTTTCTCAAAAGTGCGATCAGTTGTGTCGATTGTGAACATACTACATACTCATAAATTTTGAGCCCTCAAAAAGTTCTATAAAGTAATTGTCAATTGCAATCGTTTGTATGTAAGTTTGTTAGTGGTTATAGTCAATAAGTGTAACGGGGTAGACCTATCGAGCGCCGAGGGGGCTGCAATTTATGCTATGCATGTATGATACATTCATAAGTTCATTAGATTTGGAGTCGTGGTGGAGCGTGTCGCCGGCAGAGCAGCGACTCCTGGAAATAAATTAAAATTTGAATACATCGATTTATACCTAATGCATCTAAATGTTTGTGTGAGAACGAGTCTGCGTGCATGTGTATGTATGTATCTACATGCGTGTGCGTGTGTTGGTGTGCGTTTGTGTGCGCGTGACGTGTGTGTGCAGTGGCGTGGCGCTCACCGATCTCGCCGGGCTCGTGCGTGTTGATGGAGGGCAGGTGTGCGCGGGGCGCGGGGCGGGGCGCGGAGCGCGTGCGGCGCGCGCGGCGGCGGCGCTGGCGGGACGCGCGCACCAGCGGCTCGCGGTCGTCCTCCGCCTCTCCCGCCTCCCCCGCCTCCACGCTGCGGGTAAATAAAAATATAACGTATACCTATGTACACTTTTGTATCTACGTTTTTGACCTCAATAAAAGCTGTGACGAACCGTTTAATATTGTTTGATAAAAACAGCTATCAGAATTAATTAGATAATTAACATCGATAGTCATAATTGGGTAGTATTACTTTCAGAAGTGTATATTGAAATATTGCTATTAAAGATTTGTAATAAAAGCTCTATAAGGTAGTGACTGTATAAAATATTCAAAGGAGAATAGGCATATTGTGAAACAGAAATTCCCAAACTTACTTTGCATCATTATTAGCTTCCTCACTATACCATGTAGATGCTTGCTGTAAAAAAAAAATCATATTTAAAAATTTTCTACTTATACATTTCGATAAAGTATTTCACAGTTTAAAAGTCCTACCTAACTAACCTACAGTGAAATATACTTTTATAATTTAAACAATGAGTTAAAGTAGATTTGAAATAAGTAAATGAAGTTCTGGCGACTTTCCTTCTATACGATATAACGCTCCTCGTCTCTTTCCAACTTGGACACCTTCGAGACTAATAAATAAACATTAATTTTAAACTCGTTTTTTTATCATTCCCCTGTTGTAATATGGGTGACTACGGCCTTTACATTTCACAACCAAAAATTAAAGCTTAAGACACAGGGCATTCCAATAATCTCGGTGGGTTCTATCTAGCAGGGCTAGCTAAAAACCAGTGTCTTAGCGGGTCACGGTCCCAAAACCCAAGGAGCTGAAAACCTCGCCTCGTATAGGTGGTAGTAGGCCGGTACTGCATTCCCGCTTTTTGCAGGTCTAGTCGCCTTCTTTCTCTACAGAGGTCGACGCCAGCCTAATAAGTTCGCACGGGAGCGGGCGTGCTGCGCCAGACAGTCGGTTAGAGTGTGCCACGAGTGAAGAAGGGCGACTTGTAATAGCGTACCTCGGCGGGGCGCGAGGGCGAGCGGCCGCGCAGGCGCGCCACGTAGCGCGCCGCGCGCACGAACGGGTTCTCGCGCTGCTCCTCGAAAGTGCCGCCCTGCGCACACGTACCATATATATGTTATATAAAATATGCGCTGATTAGTATAAGTCATAATTATAATACGGAGTGTTGATTTTTTGACAAACATCGGATAGATTCGAATCATTCTTGCCCATGTTGTCGCAACGGATGTTTAACGATTCAACTGAATGTCGGATGTATTTAAACCGTCATTCAAGTGTGCGTGCGGGTATGTGCGTGTGCGTGTACGTGTACGTGTGTGTGTGTGTGTGTGTGTGTGTATAGGGCAA
>DWJK01004496.1:0-11964 GCA_018248815.1 Croniades pieria auraria
TAATATGACTAAAAATACGATATTTTAACTGGGTATTCCATAAATAGGCATGGCATTTTATATTAATCTCTGAGAAAATAAAAAAAGAGTTAAAACGTTTTTTTGGGTGACATTTTTCTCGGTAATATTTGCATAAAACTTTGTAGAAATACTTCGTGTGCTAAATAACGAAACGCAAAATGCTACAAAATGGTACTATTAGATTTTTCTAACTTAGATTTTCTAGCAGAAATTTCCAGTAGTGGCTCACTGTCTGGATCTGTACCCGGTGTATGCGACAATTATGATGTTATATAATTTATAATAATAATAATTTAACGTCACATGCAGAACATGAGTTTGTATGTCTATTAATTGTTGTGGAAAAATATAGTAATAGGATATATTTATATTTTCATTTTTAATGAGAATACGGGAGACGAAGTCGCAGGTGAAAATATAACTACATAATATTTGCTTGAATAGGTAATCTGATATATGTACCTACAAAATATAGCTAGTAGTCTTTTTATGGTCTTATTAAAATGCAACAATTCAGTTTATGTAAATTTTATTGTGATGCCATAGACCATTTATTGAAACATTCTCGAGCATTTTAAATTTGACATTCGTTGGTTAACAACCTTGAAAATACCTCTTATAAACATTTTTATGACACTACTTAATTTTTGGCAAATTGACGTAATTTAAAATACCCGTTTTTTATATATTAATCACAACACGCATTTCCATAGAACAAATAAACACATCGTTGTAAACAAACACCTACAGCTGAAGTTTTCCTTGTTAACACAACAGGAAAACTCAAAGTAAACAACGATTAAATTAATGAAGTTACGCGTGAAGTAATTAAAATTGTTTTTGTTGTTCCAGGTTACTCATCCCGGTGTTATTGTGTATGGGAGCAGCGGTCGGCGCACCGCAAGATGCAAACAAGAGCGCAGAATCTTACGTTAAAATAGAACCAGTAAATGAAACAATATTTCAGAACCTTACCCACGAGCTGTCAGAACCTGTAAAAGAATCTGAAAACAACTATTCGAAACGTCAAGTTCAAAATGACGAAGCCACAACGGCGCTCGACCAATCAGAACCGAGTACGGAAGTTGCCGAACCCGTAACGGAAGTAAACGAACACGCCGACCAAGCGGTGCAACCGGCTGACGAAATCAAAACACGCGCGAAAACCCCCAGTCCGAGGTTCTACTCAAAATTAAGCTACTTTCAGAAGCCTAACTATGTGAGTGGATCGTCTTCGAGGAATGTGGTGGAACGGAATGGCAAAAGAAAATTTAAGAGTCGATGCCGCTGCGAGAAAATATGGAACTGCCCGAAACTACAAATAACTGTTCCTAGATGTCCAGACGAGTATTTCCTATGTTGTTTTTAAATTATGTAACAATAAGAATTGACGTCGCATACTGGTGTAAGTCAACGGGCCCCGGCAGGAGGGTGCAAGAGGATACACTTGGAACTCTTTGTCATCAAGGAAAATACCAAGTATTTTTTATTAAGTCACTGTTTGAATTAATGTATTCAAACAGCCACGCGATTTAAATTTTAATTCAACTAAATTACCATAACATTAATGTTTAATTTTATATACCTGCTAATATTTATTATGGGCATGCAATACTATAATTTTTTTTTTAAATTAATGGCATAGAGTATACAAGCACCTCATTGAAAATATTCCTGTTGGGGCCCATGTGCAGATCTTTTGAAGTTTTTTAGCACTAATGATTTGCATTAGTAGACTAAACGAAGGTACTCGGTGGATTATGATCCATAGCCAGGAACAAAATGCTCTCCAAAACTGGGAGGAAATTGGTTTTACACCGCAAGTCAATCTAGTTCAGTTCAGCGTGTCGTTGGAATATTCTAGTTATTGTAATAAAATTATACATAATAACATATAGCAGCTATGCATATATGTATTTTATACTAAATTGCTATTTACTTCGTTCTTTATTATCTAACTTGGAAATACTTTAAAATTACATTCGTTTTACCCTTTTTTTTTTTAGAAAGAAATGCAATGTTTTCGTTGTATTAAAACTTCGTATATAAATCCCACCGATTTTATGTCTGTACACAAGAAAATTACAATTTTAAGATAATACTTAAAAAATCAGTTCATGAAGGTATTTCTACAGGTAGTTCCATATAATTAAATATTTAGAAGCGGTTTATTACTTTATCAATAAGATCTGTAATAATAAAATATTATGTAAAAATACTGCTTGTTTTTATTGTAATATCAATTACACACTTGTGTTTAACATAACCAAAATGTAAATGGCTGGTTTATAAATGAAAACTGCAAGGCACTTGTGACAGAAATATTTTAGCATCCAAGAATATCTGGTAATTTAAAAAAAAAACAAAAACTAACACGGTACTTATACAATATGTAACTGATAATAAAATTACAAATCGTCCACTGGGTTTGTAAATTCAAAAGTACTCTATCTAGTACAGAATCTCAGTACCTACTTCACAAAATCAACGGGGTCTTTTCATACATTTTTCACTATTACTTTTTCTATGTATCTCCTAAGACTGGCAGGTTGATCTAGTTTTCTGCTATGAGACATATAGAGTCGAAGAAACATGTTGCCTTAATAATAATATTAAATAAAAGCAATTTGCTTTGTTCAGAAATAAATTATCTAAACCTAAATTTAAAACAATTATTGTCACCTGAAAACTAATAGAATTTTTGTATCAAGGATTTAAAAAAATACAATCGCATTTCGAATACATGTATTTATTTATCGCCATCAATAATTATTTAAATATGATAAGTTTCAAGAGAACACGTAATAGAATTAAATAATGGATGAAAATAAAACGATTGCTCTGTAACATTATTAAGTAAAGTATAAGTAATAAACGCATCTTGAATTTTGAGATTTTGTTTCTCAAAAAATTACAATTTCTAAAGCAAATGCATATTATTCTTATCTGTTTTTCAGTTCAGAAAATCTTCAATTCAAAAATGCTACGGTAATTTGAATTTACAGTTTTAAGTCAAAATTCTCTTAATTCGTAAGCAAAACCTCAATATCCAAGTTCATGGAAAAAAAAACAAAGAAGTTAGACATTTTTTTAATTATAAACAAAATAAAACAATTTAATAAATCAAAATAAATAACCAAATATAAAGGAAACCTTATATATAATAATAATTGGAGACATTTATTACTATGATTAAAATGCTTGCTGAGAAACGACATACATTTTTTCTCGCTTTTAGCTACCACATTAAACGTAATAATATTAAATAAACACATTGAATATGTCCTAACATACATTCTTATCCAGTAGTCTCACCGCAAGCGGGCCAGCGACAGGCGATGAAATATTATGTTATGTAATAAATTCATACGCCCGTTTGTTCAAACTAAGGAGAATACACTGGGGTTTTGTCTTTGAAAAATGTTTGTCCTTCAACAACAACTTCCTAAAGGTTTATGCGCTCTCAAGACACAAATTAAACAAGCCAAGGCTTTTCTTCCGATTAATAATAACAGTTTAAAAATATTTCCGAAGTTCGTTATATAGTCACAGAGTGCTATTTTTAGCCACTTAAGAAAATAAAAAGGTTTATTATGCGACCTAGTTTCTCTTGAACAAACATATTCACCCGCCGGCGGAGGACACGTTCGTAATGGGCGTAGCCAAGACAATCTCAAAACTCGTAACCTAAACTCAACCCTAGACAGAGCATGAAAATTAGAACACAAACTCTATAAGATTGTTGGGTTAATTTTAATATTTTTTTTATAAATCCGATCCCTTACATTAACTCATAGTTTCATCACATTAAAAATTTCGTTAAAACTAGGCCCTTCGGTCGTCAGGAATGATCTGTGTGAAAGGGTTAAACATTAACATAAGACAAGCACGGAAAATATTTAATTTTAAGTCTATTAGCTGCTCAAAGTATTCAAATATTTTCGGCTGTTAAAAACGGCCTAAATATACTAAGGCCTTGTCCACAGTATTCACACTGTAGAGGGCGCGCAAGTCGTGTGAGACACGTGCCTTTGATGGTCACATACGTAGATAAATCGATTTTAAAAAATATGACCATATTGTTCCTACGTTAAAAAATGTTCCAGTACTTTATGGTCTTATCTGATCAATATTTTAGGGTCGTTCAATGTGCCAATTCAAGCTGACAAGTTGCCAACAAATTATTGTGGACAAAGAAAAAGTTCGCTGGGATGTACTACGCTCCTCGAGTCCAAACATCACGGAGACTTGGCTACGCCTTCGATACTCTTCTACTACGATTACATTAATTTCTTAATTCTAACTGTTATATAAGCACTATAATGTCATGGTTACGTAGTTCCTTAAAATTAAATTAAAAATTTGAAATAGGAAAACAAAATCATTTACAGAAACTTTACCATAGAAAGCCTCTTCAGCGGCTTTAGAAATTTTGAAACATATAAATGTAACTAAAGCTAAATAATGTAATATGTACAAATAATATATTTAATAAAAACTGTAATTGTGATATAAAAGATAATAACATGTGACTAAGAACTAAAATCCTTGTGAGATCTAAACTCCAGGACATTGAGCCGCTGACGTTTGTGTAAAGAAAACTAAAAATAACATGGAACCTTCTAAATTTCTAATGAATATGGAATTAATAATCCTAAAGCCGCGATATGACCGCTTGGGATTGACGACGATATCAAAACTTTAATTTAAAAAGTTAAATTCCCAAACTTCTTGTGTATTATAATTTTTAAAACAATTTTTTGTCAATCGCAAGTGGTCTCAGCGGCGCCGCTTGAACCTGTTATTCGCACCGTCTAATCCACATTATAAAATAAAAACGTGTATTAAAAAGTACATATAAAAAATACTAGAATGTTAAACACCCAAATGCTGATTTCGCTGTTAAACCGTCTCAGACTGAGATATAGAATAAACAGCGCAGCGACAGACTCGACACGAGGCAAAATTTAGACAAACTCAAAAATACTAATGAAAACATGTCATGAACATATAATCTCATTTGGACAAACATTGAGCTAATAACAATGCGTCAATAATGAATAGGGCAATATGTCAATAGAAATTAAGACAATATAAATCGGCTAAGTCACGTTAAACATTTGTCAAACTACCCGCTTTTATTCGTTTACGACAATATGAATACAGCCAGTGCGAACAAAACGTTCCATAACCTATGATACATTAATATTATAACTACAATTAAACAGCAATACTTTAACATTAAAATTACAATTAAATATAATCTGGCACGATGAAAACGTGAAAGGACAGTTAACAAAACATAATTTTTTCCAAATCAAAAAATCACAAGGGTTAAAAAACTCAGTCGATGAACAAAGCTACAATTTACTCGTAACAAACGAAAGTATACACTTATGAAAATGTTTCTTTTAATCAATTAGTTCTAGCATTCATTTTCACAAAACGCATGTTCTATATTTACGAAACGATCTCAGATCGTAACATACAAGCAGTGTTACGAGTTTATTTATATCTCGACTGTGGTGGGAATTAACATAAAATACTAATATTACAAACCAGCTGTAATAGGCTTTCCCACTCAATCGTGTTAGCGATTTCGTAATTAAGATTTTTATATAATTTTTTAAACAGAACATCGATACCACCGAACGTAATACCGATTAGGTATATCAGTATCATGGCATATTGTTAGGTGTGTTTCCGATATTTCGAAAACAGATGGCAGCACTTGTACGATATTAATATTCGAGTAATGTGAAATTAAATTTAGTTCTGTTCCGAACGTAATACTGGACAATCGATGTACACACTATAAAAATGTATCAAGAGTTACATTTTTTGATATCCTTTGCTCTCGTAACATATTACTAACTTTTTTTAAAAGCATCTTTCCATTATCTGAAATAAAAATATGTTCTAAAATAAAAATTTCTTATAATATCAGCGACCTCGTTTAGGTTTAAGATTGATGGCCACGTTTTATAATGAAATTACGGACCTCATAGATCTTTTGTTTATTTAGGTCTAAACATGCCAATTATATTACTGCTGCGCCTTTAAGGAACCGTTAAACAAGATTTATTTATAATTTTATTACCCAAATTCACACCGCCTTTATGTTAATATTTTTTAATTATCAACTATAAGCTTCATACGATTAATACTGAGTTAGGATAAAAGAAAGATTTAACGTACATATGTAAATGAATAGAGGAATGATAGAAATGTCGAAAAAGAAAAAAGAAGAGGTTAAAAGATAAAAGAAAAGGTGGAACGAAAAATTATAGATATAATTGTAAAGGGGAACAAGAATACCTACTCATCTGAATTTTCATAACACCCATATGACAACCAAAAGGACCAACCAACCAAAAGGTTTATTTTCTAGTAAAATAAAATTTCGCGTGGATATGTCGTAAGTTGTTTAAACACATCATGAAGCCAGGTCCCTTACGAGGTGGGCAGAAGACATATAATACAACCGTATCCCATTGTGTGACCTAAATGCTTACATTGTAGAAAATGATCGGCAAACGAAGAAACGAAGTGAAGTCTATGGTATTTAGGTCTATGGAAGTTAGGTCTATGGTTAACACTTCATAGCGACTCATGTTCCACCTTTTGGTTTAACCTAATTGTAAGGTTACAGCTACGTTCACATTCAACATTACTGATATTATAAATAGTTATAACATTCATAGCTAATACAGAATAATAATAAAACTGTCTATGAATTAATGATTAAAAATACATAGTTATCGGCATCTAATTTAATTTCAATAGTTCCAATCTCTTTGATCAGAGACCTTACGTTCTAAAAAGCCATCCGAATTAAAAGTACATAACATTTAATTTTATGAACTTTTTTATTGATAATAAAAAAAAAATCATGAAACCAAATAATAAGCTATTAAAACTGAAACTAGACAATTGTCAGTGAAGTTCTATGAGTGTATAAGTTATTTTTTTCGCGGTTTTAACTTTTTCATGCCATTCTACGGAAAACGAGCACGCGCATTCATTCGACCAATCACAACGCAGATCGCTAACAAAATGGCGCCGTATTCTTTGTTAAAATGAGAGATGCACAGTTATTTCGCTCTTCTGTAAACTTATGCTCTATTAGAACGTCACAGCCGCCATAGACATTTAATATACGTGTTCAACTTCATATTTGTAAAGAAGACTATTCTCAAGTTAAACGAAACGGTTAGTTCTTCATGGCTCAACATTTAAAATATGCAGCACTTTGACATCGGACAACTGAATAGAACAATATTCCATGTCAATCGACTCTAACGACTCACGAATAATGGTCGTCATAGACGAAGCTACAATATATATTAATATACTGTGTTATATATTATACCAAACTACCGCAGACGAGAGCTATATAATAATAATATTTTTGCTGCCATTACCTACACAATATGTCTTGCTATATCGAGATATGTCTTGCTATATCGAGATATGTCTTGCTATATCTATTCACATATTTTGACGTGTGCGGTCACTCGAGCGTTACTACAGATAATATATCTCATTACATCGCAATGAACCTTGCTATAATATATATTATAGTTCCGTCTGTGACCACCAGGTCATGTCATATAATTTTGTCAGGTCAGAACTCAGAATGAATCAGCAACCCGGTGGATCCATTTTCAGATCATTCGCATTTCCGTCGTTAAAGTGTATCGCTCTAATTAAATGCCGTTAACTATAACAATAAGTGTATCAATGGTTAAAAATATAACGGCTTAACTCACGTACGTTTTTCGGGATTGCCCGACTAGTTTCGGACCTGTTAATCTGTAAATTCCGAAAAAGTACGTGAGATAAGCCGTTACATTTTTAATCATGTGTATAAATACTCACGAAACTTTTAATAGTAAAATAAAATGTATCAATGGACTGTAAGTTGGCAGATGGAATTTAGTCGGGATACAACAGATTTTGGCTGCGGCACGACATCTGTAAAAGAGGCATTTAATAATATTTATTTTATTTTATTGATATTTCATTGTAATAGTATTATAGATACGAAAGACAAATTGTTTTTTTTTTTAGGTATAAGATAAAAATCAAATCGTCGAGCGGAATGTGTCAGGTTCTTAAGCGTTAGGTGTAATTTGTTTAGTTAGCAAAAAAACTGTTTAAAATTCCAACAATCATTCCCCACAAGGTAGTCCTTCGTAAATAAGCAAGTTAAATATTCTTTACTTCACGTAAGTCCTCGTGGTTTATAAAAGTCGGCTATCTGACTTAGTCAGAAGAATTAATACAACGGGTAGTGTCTATAGAAGATATCCTTTTCGATGTCGTACGTCTACGGGTGAGTAGTGCGGGCTTCATGGTTACAAAGGAAACGGGCCGACCTGGTGCTCGTTGAGGAGGAAGTAGGGTAGCGCCTCAGTGCAGAACTCGCACGGGATGATTGGGATGTCGTCGACGATGGCGGAGGAGTGCGCCTCGTCGGGGTCGACCTGCGTGGGGGCGTAGAGGCGCCCGCGGGGCCGCGCCCTTGTTATGGTCAGCCGGATTTCGCCCTGTGCCAGAATACCCCGTCTACTCATTTGTCATATTGTTCATTATGCTAGTAAATTATCCTCAGTCTGATTTTATATCGGGCAGATATGTACAAACGAATTAAGACCATAAACATGGATGTCCGCTTTGTTTACGGGCGCCATTTATTTGGTGTGAATCATAACAAATACCTACGATACAGCATTGATTATATTAGTGTTATTGTATAAAAAACAATGTTTGAACACAAGTATATTCATGTGCAATCGATCAGTTGATCGATTTCAGCCGATTACTGAAATGAATTCAAATAGAATTTTTGACGTCATGATAAGAGAATGAGATATGCAGTGTAGCAGTGCACTGACCTCGCGCGGCTCCCGCCACAGCGGCGCCAGCGGGGCGGCCGGCGCCGGTGCGCGCGCCTCGTCCCTGCGCGCACACCAAACCATGCGTTTTTTATATATCTATGCCTTTGTTATAGTTCTCTCTGTCCAGAGTATTTTGAAAGTGCTGATGGATCAACATGGTTCAGGCCTTGAAGCTATGCGTAAGGAGAAACGAGATGGGTCATGATCAACCTTTGACTGGATGACCACTACTGGAGAATTTCAACACAAGTTTCCTAGCCTCGGAGGTAGTGTTACCCGATCGATATGAATTCTTATTGATAGGCAAAAGTTAAGTCTCCACAGAATCTTAAAGAAGAATCAACAGATATATGCTATCATGAGAAGATACCACCAAGGTTTATACAGCATTTCGAAACCAAAAATAAGTTGCTTTTTAAATAGTATAAAACATAATACTCACAGCTGGTTACTATCAAGTAAATTGCTATCGACTGTGTCATTCATGAAACTCAAGATGTTGCTGTCAACAGGCGCATGATTGTTGTTGATATTGTTGTTGTTGTATGGGGCTGTGACCTGTAAGAAAAAAAAAACGTAACATCGCGCCTATAATCCCAGAAAGAGTATACAGAGGAGTATAAGAAAGCAATACTTAATTAAAAATCAATTAATATGTTTTACACACCACTGACAACACTGATAATTATAAACATAATTAAATAATGCATGTAACCCTATTAGTACTTAAATTGAAGAATTATTGATAAAAAGATATTGTATTGGCTCTGTAACAGTTGGTTTGAAGTTTGAAACCTATGACTTTTGCTATGTAAGGGAGGTAGACTTATATTGATCATCAGTTGTTACTGTGAAGAGTGTAAATCCGTTACTCTGTCCGAATTTATTGTGAAACTAATGTACAATTGTCCTACATTGAATCGAAGTAAACTTGTAAGGAGATTCTGTTGGCCATCCAAAATACTTCTGGTATACATGCTATAAATTTTTCGTTACTTTTCAATTTCAATTTGGCTGTTCATGCTATGACGAGTGACATTTGTATAAGATAAATAAATCTATGTCCAACAGTGATTAGCGACCGTCAAGTGGCCTTTGAGTCTGCTATTTCTGTAATGTTCTAATTAATTGTAGAAAACCATCCAATTCACTTATCATTAAATGAAATTATTACTCATTAATATGCAAATAAATATTATTGTTATATTATTATGTTATTATTATTATGTTATGTTATTATTGTTATATTATTACTCATTAATATGCAAATAAATATTATTGTTATATTATTAAGAAGAAGAAGAAGAAGATTGTTATATTATTATGTTGAAAATATAACATTGTATGACTATTCCACATATGTACTGAGTAAGTTTGAACAAGCATGTGTACATAAGATTGTGATAGTTGTAGAATGTATATAGTTTCCAGACTTGAGCAATCTTTATGTAACTAAATGCTTGTTATAAATCACTCTTAACATTATTAATAACTACTGATATCGAAATGTAATTTAGACCTCGTTAAGTCCGCGGCGGAGTTCCCGCAGCGAAGTGCGGATCTCGCCAAAGCGATCGTTGTTATCGTTGGTGCTGAAGCCAGTGCTGCCGCCGCCGCCGGTGCGGCCGGTGCGCAGCTGCAGGTCGTTGAACCGCGCCATGAACTCCTCCGAAGTCATCGGGTGGACGTCAGCGAGCTTCCGACGCTGCTGTTCTATATCGTCGTCCTGTGCCACCGTTGAAGTACTGCAGAGGATGAAATTATTTTTATAAACTGATATGGTTGTTACAGTCGACTTTAATATCCCACATCCACATCTATTACAGCTTTTTGTCGAAGCTGTTATTATCTTTAACAATAAGGCATGTAGTTTACAGATCATAGATTTTAAAAGCACACCTAGCACCATAGTTGTATTCCTGGGCAGTACCGCCTCGTCCTAGAGCGTGTCCCAGGGGAAAGATGTTGTTGTTCTGCCATATACGGCCCTGTAGCTTGTTCTTGTAATCATTGTTCTCCGTTTCACGGTTGTGTAACGCGTCCATCTTGCGCAGTTTCTCCAGCTTAGTGGCAGCATCCAGAACCGGCGGCAGGCCTGGTTCAATATCCAATAGGAGACATTTTAAAAATCCTAAAAATTGCACATTAATTGACAAAAATATATAATAAGCTTTGCGTATATTTATATTATATAGAATATAAAAATCAACTTAGTCAAGTGTAATTAAAGTTTAATAAAATATTTTGGTAAAAATATATATGCCTCTATTAGAAAATATATCGACCTATCCGTAGAATAAATTTCCATAAGAACATGTGACTAACACACTTTTTCTTTATTTTTAGACTATTTAAACTATTTTATGGTAGTGAAACAAAAATTTAAATAAATAAAAAAAAAATTAACTTGTTTCCCTACAATAAAATATAGGCCTAAACAGTCTGAAAAATAAAGAAAAAGCGTGTTGGTCACATGTTCTTACGGAACTTTATTCTACGGATAGATTGATATGTAAATATATAAATTTCCCCCTTTTAATACAAAAATAAGACAGAATTCACTATTCTAAAACGTAGTAGAAACTTAGTAAGCGCATTAATATTACTAGAATTATTAACACATATTATCTTCTATTTGTAATGGTTACGTTCTCGATGTTGGTGAGATACATAAGTTTTAAAAAGATTGATTCTCCATAGAAGGGGGCAGTAAAAGGAGAATATTCGAACTATTTCTACCTACGAAGATAAACTGTTAACAGCTCACACCTTGCGTTCTTCTATCTAGCGTTCTTTTAGAACATAGTAAATAACACAAAAATAATCCTTAAAATGGGAGAAAAGTTAGTATTAGTGAAGTAATTGGCTGTCCACATACACATTATAGAGCGTGTGTTTCCCATAGTAGTAGACAGAGGTTAAGAATTTCCACCGACTACGATCATAATAGTGGAGACCGCGGGTCGGCAAACGTAGTGTAGGACGCCCTCCGGCCCGGTGGGATGACGATCTGCGAAAGGCTGCAGGCAGATGCTGGATG
>DWJK01004497.1:0-11964 GCA_018248815.1 Croniades pieria auraria
ATTTAAAACAGGGTTGCGTTTGACTATAAACTCATCTGAGGATAAGCGAGACGCAGCCTAGGATGAAGAGGGCTTGCCTAGAAAGTACCTATTCACTCTAGCCTTGAATAGTTCCATTCGAATAGTACCTAGTTATATGAACATACAGCGGGAAATGCTTGTAAGGACATGCTTTACTTGAAATTTCCTGGTAATGTAACCATTTGAATGAGAAAGCTTTATATTTCATAACTTTTCCCTAAATGGCGTTTTTAATTTTATATATATTTTATTAACTTGTCTGTAAATAGGAATTTCATTTTTTTAATTTTTTTATTACTTTTTTGTAAAAAGCGTTTAAAAATACTCGTAATAATCCTACCCTTTTTACAATCCTGACTTTTTGTACTGTTATACTTTTTTATACTAGACTTGTAATACTATCCTGACTTTTTCTACAATCCTGTCTTCCCATACAATCCTTACTTATTAAGTAAATCCTGACCTAAATAATGAACTAAATACATAAGTAACCTAAATTTATGATTCATACATGAGCCTGACTCAGGTGTTTGTACCTGTAGGTGTAAGCACACCGCTATAAATCAAACGTTTCACCGCATATCAGAACCCCCTGTCCAAACTTTGACTCTGACAGTCATAGTCTTTTGAAGAGTCTGGCAGGCGGACATGTGTTTACTTAGACATGTATTCGCCTGTGTGGAGGTTTCGTTTTCTTTTGAGTACACACGTAGGTAGATTTTGTTACTGGACCTGATGACTTCTGAGGACTTTTAGTTTCTGTCTGTCAATACGTATCACTTAACCAAATATAAAGTCTAATATACATATAAATAAGCCTTTTAGAATTTCGATTTTACCATGATTTGTGTTCTTTTTTTTAAATTATCTTCAAACTATTGTCTTTATTAATAATTATGATTTTCTGCTTAATTTTTTTCTGTTTACATATTTTCCATTTTATATGACTTCTAAACTAAGTACTAGAAACGTTTAACATTTCATTATAACAAATTTCTCTCAACAATGGCTACATTAGGTAGGGCTAATAATTACTGCGAACACCACCATTAAATAAATTGTTTTAAAACGAACCTACTGTCGCATTAAATCATGCGCCATTTTGAAGTGACTCATAAGTGGCGTGACGCGAGTTTTAATGTTCATTTATAAACATATAAATTTAATAGAATTTATGAATTATTAAATTAATTCATTGGGTAATTATTTCATCACTAACTTGACTAATAAATGAAAATAGTGGAATTAATGTAGGTTTTTAAATTATGTGAGTTAGATTTTTTACATTCTACAGCTGATCCAAATTACTTATAAATCTGTCTCGTAAGCGAAATGCGTGGAGCATATTCCGCCACGCTACTCCAGTGCAGGTTTAAGTATCTATTTCGAAAGTTCATATATATAACATACAAAAAAGTACCTAAATATTCTTTATAACAATTTTTTAAACCGGACTTACGGAATGTATTTAATGTATGTTACCTGTGGTAATAGGAAATAGCCTGCACATTTGTCAGCTATGTCTCGCTGGCGAGCTCGTAATAAATAATTATTGAATACATATGTTTAGTAAATATTTCGCTACAAACACATAGCCGGGTGTTAAACATCCGCTTGGAGATATTTTTAGCGAGACCAGTTCCTCAGATCGTAATGCGTTTCTCTAATCTTACATTCTAAAATTTACACTTGAAGTATAATACGTACGAGAAACATGATTATGGTAACGACTCTCTTGAGGTGTAGCGTTCTTAATGCCAATAATCCGTTCTTCTGCTGATTAAAAAGGCTAGTTTCTTTTTTACATTACGCAGTTTATAACTACCAAGACTCACCTATTGTAACCAAATAGGTCAGGTACTGGCTGATGGGGGAGTCGGAAGTCTCTAAAGCGGCGCACAGGTTTGAAATTGAACGTAAAACGTAACATAACGACTGTAATCCACGAAGGGGTAGGCGGAGGAGTGTAGTACACTTCCACATTTCACCCATACCTTTAAGTTCCATGGAATAATCGTTGGCGAGCCTATTGTGATATACCGGGCACAGCCCCAGACTCCGAGTCGCTAATAGAAGTTATAAATTTAAAAAAACCTATAGTACCCGACTCGGGATTTGAACCAAGGTCCTTCCGATCGACAGTCGCGCTTGCAACCGCTCGACCAACGAGGCAATCATCTTTATGTACTTTATTGTAACCATCAAAGTAAAGAACAAAGGGCGGCCTCAACATGAAAATTATAAGGTGTACATATGTAGGTATATATGTACATACGTATGTATATAGATATTTAAGCTATACACATAACTTCATAATTTGATTTGTTGCAACCCAAACAGTACTGTAAGAACACTTAAAGTAAGTCTTTACGATTAGCATTTAGCTACAATTTGGACATAAATATAAGTTATCAAAATTAGGCTCACCGCCTATTCCATTGTGGGACTTAAACGTAACTGGTGAAACGTGGGGGTGTACTACGCTCCTCTGCCAACCCCTTCGGGGATTAAAGCCGTGATGTTACGTTTTTAATGTAATAAATGAAAATAGGTACGTAAAGTAATAATTAGAATAGTAATATTACTTAATACTAGTGAACTATCTCTTTACCATCGTTCAGCAGAACCTATAATATCACGCTATATTCTAACTCGTTATCTAAAATAACTGTTAGTATTTCATAGCTAATGTACATACTCTAATTACGGCTCTGTCACCGGAGTACTGCAGTCATCTAATTAGTGGCTTTTCTGGTGTATGCAGTAAAAGCAACTCCCCAAGACACGACACAAACAAGAATCATTTTTATCTATAACAATACTAGTCGATCCACTTGTCATTCCATTTTTGGAATATGGATCTCCTCTCATATTGAGAGGGTTAAGGCCATAGTCTGCCACGATGGACAGTTGCGGGTTGGCAGACTTCACACACCTTAGATTTTTTTCTTTATAAATTCTAAGGTGTGCAAGTTTCTACACCGTCAGCAAGTGATATTTAAACTTAAAACGCACATTTTTGCAAAGAAGTGCGCGCCATAGATTTCAACCCAGCACCTCCGGAATGAGAGGCCGAATTCTTAACCACTGGGCTACTACTGCTAATTTTTAATTATCCCAATATCAAATTCTGTCAAAAGCGATACAGTAATTTTGACGTGAAAATATAAAAGTTCGTTCGTTTAATATTATTGAAAAGATGGTTTAATATCATTGATACGTCTCCATCGCGACGTTGCCGCGATCGATGGGGCCGCATGGAGAAGAACCTGGGTCAAGTTCACTACGTAAATTAAACCGCTATATAATTCAGTGAAATATTTATGGGAGTATAATAAAACAATAACAAGATGAATATTGCTACATGGGCCATATATAAAAAAGCGATGACCATTATTCAACGTAATAGGACATTGGGACCAAAAGAAACTATTGGCGCCAAAAATTTTATCTGACCATTGTTTATGAAACTGGCAGAATTCTAGAATAACATTGAAATTTAGTCTTGCTTGGTAGGCGCTGTTAGGAAAGGAATACCAAAATATATACAAATATAGCAATTTTAGTATTACACGTTTCGTAAGTACTTATACACATGATTAAATATGTACCGGCTTAACTTACGTACGTTTTCCGAGATAGCCCGACTAGTTTCGGACCTGTACGAGGTCCTTCCTCATGAGTTCCCACCGTTCAGATATAGCTAATGTATAAACAACATAATAAAGTTACGACTGTATTTCCTTGAAAGGGTAGCCAGACACGTACACGAAAACAATTTAATAGTTATGAATGCGTTATACATATGTACTATGGCATAGGCCTATGTACATATAAAGGCACATTATGTAAATTAAATTATATAAATGATTCTATGGTTATATTAATTGCCAGGCTTCCACGCAGCTTATAACAGCAAAGAACACGTAATAGAGCGAAGTCACCGTAAAACGGATCATAACTTTGCTAACATTCCGAGTTATCCCGGGATTAACTGCACAAAGATCCCGGAACGGCGCTCCACTAATCCCGTTATTATTATTGTTAAATGTCACTTTAGTTACTGTTATGGTTCGAGCGTTAGCTCTCTTTCTAGGAACATGCGAAATAAGTATTATTACAAATTATTTTACGGACTCTAGGATGTATGGTACTGGGTGCTCTCTGCTTACCTCGTAACTAACCTAATAATCATTACATAATTGCCTATACTCGAATTTAATTTAATAAAAGAGTGTCTCGCATAAGTAACGTCTTGCTTATCAACCAAGAACAATGGTTTTAGCAAAGAGATCTGAATCTGTGAACATGGTAAGAACATTACATGAATGCGAAATTAAAACATCATATTATATGATCATTCAGATGTTGTGTGTACCGACTTTTTACTGACAACAATGGAAGCCTTAAAGCTCGGTTAATCGTTCATCTCTTCTCTTCTCTCTGTTCATAAGTAGTACGATACAAGTGTTACAAATACATACTCATCTGTGTGTGTGTGTCAACGCGTGGGCGCGTGTGTGTAACTAAACATGTATGTATGTACCTCGTATCTGTTCACACGTGTGTATGAATATGTACATAGAGAAATATAGGTGTCATGTTATCATCACGCCTATATTTCTCCGAAACGGTAGGCAGAGGAATGCAGTACAGTCCGATGTTTCATTCAACAGTTACGTTTTATATCACACCATTGACTTAACTTATCGTCACAAAACAAGACTTCACGCTACTACTGGCTATTTGAAACCCAATATTTTACCTAAGCGGGGAATCGAATTCAAGACGACTTACAAAACGTCAGAGCAGTCGCGCTTGTGACTACTCGATCTACAAAACAGTCTATGTGTGAATAGTTATCAAAAAAGCTCCTTTATGATATATTTATAAAATATTCAATTACCGATAAATAACACCGTACGCCAACAACTCGCAGCTAAATTGTATTGTTATGGCTTACGAGCTAAAAGGTTTTTCGTGTCGAGACGTGTTATATCATTATATTGATTAATGTGACGTTTAACGATTTAAAGTTTTGGCGCGCTTTTGTATTATGTGCCAGGGAATATTAAGGCTTGATTTGGGCTGTATCTTATAATGTAATGTGTAATATAATTGTGTATAATGTAATGTAATTTAATATTAATTTTGAAAGACATCATTATTTTTTAAATCACGTTTTCAATTTATAGATTTCACACGCAATATAAGACAATGTTTTATTGCTATGGTAGGGTTTTTTGAACAATTGGTCTGTTGGTCCAGTGATCAGTGACCCTGCCTGGGTCTGGGATTCGGTGTTGGATTTTTAAGAGATACTTGCCAGATGTAGCGTAAGACGCCCTCCAGCTAGGTGGAGTGACGATATACGCAAAGTGACTGCCAGTGGTTGGATGCGACGAGCCGAAGATCGAGTTCAGTCGCGTGCTATTGGAGAGGCCTATGTCCAGCAGTGGACGGAAATGGGCTGATAATGATGATGATGATAATGATTTCCCAGATAACAATAATTAAATAATAATAAACTCGATCCAAGGGTTAATTAAATCCAAGAACGATCAAATGGGTAATAGAAATGATAATGGCGTATATTTCAGAAACTATAAAAATAAAACGTAAAGAGGTGATATTTAAATATTGACGATGATCTATCCAATTACATAAAACACGGTAGATATATACAGAATAAATATTTGAAAACAGAATTTCATATTTGAGGAAAATTTAACTTTCCTCGGTAAATAATCATAGCAATTACCTAATTTGAAAAGTTTTATTGGCAGCGAATTATAAAGGTCCTCAGGTCAGCTCACGGGAGCCCTGGCTAAAGTTGGCCCCCGGCGTTGCTTAAATTTATTTCCGTTTTACAACCGCGTCAGGGCCACGTGCGCCGCCGAGGTCTCATTAGTATTTCCAAATTATCCATTCATATTCTAGGCATAAATAACGGTAAGTAACATGACTTTATTATAGGAAAATTAAACCTTTTTTTACCAAAAATCCGCTTGCCTAATATCTTCTTACTTACTTCAATCGCGACTTCAAACTGTTTCGAATAAGCAATAAAGTTTTTAGGATTGCCTAGATTGAGTTGCCTTTATTTAGGCCGAGTAAAAGGCTTATCTCGATTCATGACTCAGCGGGATTCACGAATGACGACCTGATATTGGATGTCAAATCACCTCAATAAAGGTGAAAGCGTATGTTCTTTTTGCGTCGTAACATATTTAACTGGTCATCTTAGTAAATAAACCAATGTCCAATGTAAACAAACCAGCAGATATATCAAGGCAGGTACGCTCCTGAATACTCGACCATTTGAGTTACAGTTGATATGGTCAGAGTAGTGCAGGCTTTAGGACAATTTTTTTCCGTTTGTTACAATTGGTATTGTTAATAGGAGTGCATACAGTAGAATCGTTAATAAAATTTTTTCTTTAAAAAATGTTGTTATAAAAATACATTAACGAATTTTACCTCTGAAAATAATACATATTCGTTACCCACACAATGTACTAAAACAAAACAGTAGTACAGTACCAGTCCTATTCACAATATCCGTTCGCCGACTGGCTGTCCGCTTTTTCAGTACAGCGAGAAAACTAAACGGGGCGAATTGAAAGAAAACAACTGGTTATATGTGCATATACATATATTATACAAAACTTTCAGCGACATATTGCGAGGGCGGAAGTTGAAGAAATATTTTGTTTGGAGCGTATTACAAACCAATATTTCGTTTTGGACGTCGCGCGAGCATCTAATTCCTCGAGTGTTTTAATTGGAAAGCACTGAGTTCGAGGATATGAAACAAATAAATCGCGCAACTTCTTTCGTATAAGCGTTGCTATTTTGTATATGAACATTTTTTTATATATAGTCTATGAAACAGGCGGACGGGCCACCTGCTGGTAAGTGGTGCTGGCCTATGGGTATTTGCAACACCGAAGAAGCGACCAACATTTTGCTGGCTTTGAAGGAGAGCTCGATTGCACTATTCTCCAAAACCGGATGTCATAGTGCTCTGTGAAAACTTCACATGGAAGCTCGTTCCATATTTTACACGTGCATTGTACACGTGAAAATAGTATCTACAGAGACGTGTCTATTATTGTTCTTTTATCATGACTTAACGTCTCATAGGATAAGCACAGAGCACTAGATGCTAAATACCTATACAAATCTGACGTGCTTCTTTTATTATATATTTATCACTCTGTTCATACCCGCACGCTACTTGCGGGGAGACCTCCGAGTTTCCAACTGCCACTATCTGATATATTTGTCTCTGTAGGAGTCTTGCTCTTCATAGTTGTAACAAAAATCATTTTTACTGGCCATTCGCATGTTAAATGTAAAACTACATAAATTTCAAACTAACCGTATTAGGAGCGAACTTTTAACATTAAACATTTAAAGTTTTAAATTGAATATTTAATGTCTCCCGTTGTTATACATATGTATATACTACTAGTACTGTGAAACCTTAGGAGTGATCCCTTTTTTATAAAATTTCGGTAATATGATATACATTGCGTGCTGACTATTTGAAATATTCTCTCTAACCTAACATAACTATACGAAACTAGCAATGTATATTTTGTAAAAATTTGGTATGTATTTCAAACTATCTCACAATAATCCCTGAGAAGATATGAAAAGACAAAGCTTTTACAGAGTTCACTGGACGTTACCCCTGGGATCAGATACGGGGTGAAACAGCCCTATATAAATAATAGTTTCAAAAATATTTATTTCAGGGTATTGTCGGGGTTAATTTGCTCTATATTGTTATTTGGGTTGGAGGGTATTTTTAGTTATCGCAATATGTCATCTTTTTGTATCATGTTATGTATGGTTCAAAATTCACCACGTAACGATGTACTAGGATACCTCATAAATGCTAGGTCTGTATCGATTAACTACTGAAGTTACGGATTTTAATTATCAATTTGTACTTAATATACTGTCCTGCTGGTCCAGTAATTATTTATCATGATTTCTAAGTCAGAGGTTGTGGGTTCGATTTCCATCCAATGACAAACATGTATTTGTGAGTACTAATTGCCTTATTAGAGGCGATACCTTATAATTACATTTCTTTAATTACTTGTTCTTCATAAAACTTTTTTTTAGAAAAATTAAAAAAACCATAACGTCATACGTGTAATCCCCAAAGGGATAGATAGAGGAGTACAGTACACTCCGACGTTGTATCGGTCACGTTTTACAACAAACAAAATAGGTGGTGGGTCTATTGCCATACATCGGGAAATTTACTACTTTTAGTTAGGTATAAATAAGAGTCCACACCCCAAGTACTTACTTGATAATAAAAACTAAACATTTTGAAGCTTTCACTATAAACTATAATATACAATCTTAGGTGAAGTATCACATAAATATTAAAACCAATGAACACATCATTTGACAGCAAAAATATATTTAACATATAATTATAAACATTCCAAACTTACACGAATTTTGTGTTTGTCCGTGCGCCCACACAATCCAAGACTCGCACGTCATATCACCAATCGATTCACGACTACGAGTTAGTCGTCTCGCGAGTAAAAAGAACGGGAACAAATCAGCTTACATCTTTTCTCCAAGTGATGGTAACATGTGTTGCGCTCTGAACTTATGGGGCATGAGCGATGATGTTTCTTTGTTGATTAAACAATGTATACGTTCTCTTAACTGTGCTTTTCTTCCAACTTATAAATCTAAAACGTTAGATGAATCATACGTGTGGTGTGCTTGGAAGTGTGTTAAGATTATTATCAAGCAAAGTTGTATTTTATTGCCGGTAGTCATAAAACATGTTGTTACATGGCAATAACAGCCTAGACGTTTGGGATTCATCCTCAGAATCCGAGGTTCAAAGTTTAATTTACAAAAAATGTGCGTTTTAAGATCATATATTACATTGTTAAAAATGTACCAGCTTAAATCACGTACGTTTTTCGGGAAGGCCCGACTAGTTTCGCGACCTCGCTGCAAGCTGCGGGAGCTCATGAGGAAGGACCTCTTACGGGTCCGAAACTAGTCGGGCCATCCCGAAAAACGTACGTGAGATAAGCCGGTACATATTTAATCATAAATTTTTGTTGTTAAAACACCACATAGGAACAGCTGAACGCGTATAATTGTCCGTATTATGAAGTATTTATCAACACATCGCCGCTGGAAAGCATTAGTGTATTCCTTTCTTAAGACTCGTAAATATATTAATTAAGCATTAACAGTGATGTACTCGTATAATGTAACCTATGTAGATCCCTGTACCTAAAATGAAACTTTCTCCAAAATATCCTTCTTTGATACTAAACATTTCGACTAAGATAAAAAGGATATTTAGGTACTTCAGCAAGTTATACAACCGTCAGTTCAACTTCAAAGTTGAACTCCGCGTAGTGTGCGTCAGATGTATCGCTCGGGAACATTATGCATCCCTGTGGGGGCAAGTAACTTTGCGAAGCTTCTTCGTGAGGTGCGAAGTTTATGCAGAAAACATAAATTACGTAGGTTTCAATAAATTCATATTTTTTTGTTATCGTTCCTCGGATGGATATGGGTAACATCTCGGAATGACAGGGGTAAGATCAGTTTTCTGTACAGGCCATGTGTGAATTTTTTAATGCACATGTATCATAATATAATAAGGGACTCCAAGATGTGTCGCTTTTTAATCTTTTCCTTCATCATTACATCAAGTGGTAGTTTAGTCTTAAAATTATCACATCATTGTCTAAATTCAGGCGTGTCAGATTTGCAAGTTTGAACCCCAAACACCAGGGAGTAGAACCAGAAATTGGCTCGGCTATCGCTCGCATATTTCAATTAAATATTTAACGTGATTTTTATTGTAAAAAATGCATCTAACGCTTATTCCAAACTTTTTATTGCAGTCGTTTCCTTTGTATTTTTAGATAATTGTTACAATTTAAAAAAATTGATGCCAAATAAATAGGGACCGTATACGTTCTTCGTGTCGCTCGTTTTTAGGCAAACAAGTTCATTATTATTATGTAGATAAAATCAGGAATAAACAAAAATGCAAGTCACATAATACCCTCAGTGCTATTTCTGTTTAGAAATACCACTGAGGGTATTGTATCACTTGCTAACTCAAATGACTAACAAATACAGCATTTCGTGAGCTATGAGTACGAAGCAAACGAACAATTGTGTATTTTTTTAATAACACACAAAATTTGGTTGCGTACGAACAGGCGGGTCTTTAAAAGTCTGGATTATACTACGAAAAAACAAGGTAAGTAGAACATATTATCTGGTACGTTATCCAATTGTCCTAACGAAACGATTCGTTCCATGTTTCTTATCCTCATCTTAGACGGCCATGATGTAGAACAGCATACTAGTGTCTGCGTTACTGGGCACATATACCCTAGGCTTCCTTAAAGAAAGGGTGAAGAGTCTTTTTGTAGACGTGAACAGCCAATTTTAGAGTAGTTGCGCTCTTTATTATGTGGAATCTGGGCCTCTAGCTTATTATACAATAATAAAAAAAGAGAAAAATACAGATGACATAATGTTCACTGAAGATGAACATTAATATTCGTATCTGCTACCCGGAACTGCGAATGAAGAGATAATGTAACTACTGCGATCGTTATATTTTAGTTAACTAAACAACTCAGTGCTAAACTTGTGCCAAGTATAATTTGCTCAGCGAAAAGAAACCGGTGTTTGAAGTAAACATTTACAAACTTTAAGAAAAGTTTGCTGTTGCGTTGCAAAAGGAAAGTTTTCAGCCGTTTCAGTGCTCGCTAAGCTACTTTACACTCGTTAAATAAGCGTCTTATTATCATTAGTAATACAAATAAAATCTTAACTAAAAGGACTCAGTTGATCATCGGTGTTTTTAAAGGTCACTCTTTATTGAATGTTTCATTTGTGTATGAAGCAAGGAATGAATGTAGATTAAGTATCTTAGATCTGCAATTTGGACAACAATTTGGATAAAATTTGTTAAAGTAAGTATTATTGTTAATGTGTATTAATAAAATACACCAGCGGCTTATAAAGGAGTTTAAAAAAATATGGAACGTCACGCCTGCAATCCAAGAAGAGTTAGGCATAGAAGTGTAGTACGCTCCTAAGTTTCACCAGATACGTTAACGTAGAGCTACTATTGTAATATTCACAAAGCCACATTATATACAATAAAGTGGGCAATACTGAGGGTCATAAAGCGAGTGTACCCTTAAGAATAACACAGCAGATAAACGCGAAACAAACATCAAACACGATATAAAGATATAAAAAGGCAATAAAACTCGGTCACTATTACGACCACCTGTCTCAGGATATGAAAATAAAATGTTTCATTTGTACTAATGTACAACGGACCTCGTCGTCTGTTTGTACAACGTTCATTTGTGCGTGGCGTGTGGAAAGATCTAGAACAATTACGTTTGTGATTGTAAGGGTTGGTTTACATCTAGTTTGGGTGGAAGTGCTGTAAGTATGTTATCATCATCATTAGTGACACCTGATCATATTGCTTTAGTTTTTCTAATTTCATGACCTCATATATAGAATGAATAAAGAACCATCACGTTTAGGACGGTAAATTGGCGACTCATCTCGAAAAACCGAACATGAATTAAGCCGTTACATATATACTATGCTTGTTGAGGAAGTGATTATGAGGACGAGGAGGAGGAAGAGGAATTGTCACGCACAAATTTAGAGGATGCGGATGAGGAAGAGGATATTTTTTGAGGAAGAGGATGCGGATGAGGAAGCGAAAGAGGAAGAGGATGATAGAAAATTATAAATACTAGCGGACCCAACCCAAAAGCCGCTGTCCTGTCTGTACATAACTGGGTACATGCATACACAAAAATTAATTAAAAGGGCATTTTCCAGTGGACCAAACTATGAATCTAAACCATTCTCAAAACACACACA
>DWJK01004498.1:0-11964 GCA_018248815.1 Croniades pieria auraria
CTTGGCCAGCGTGGCGGACTACGGCCTTAACCCTCTCAATATGAGAGGAGACCCATATTCCAACAGTGGAATGTTAACGGGTTGATTATTATTATTATTTTATAATATGTACTCGTACATATATTACTGGAACGTTAACGCGTTTCAGTATAAAGTATTTAGTATATACATAGGTCAATAATATAAAAATGAAACAAAAATGCTGTATGTTCCAGCAGGTAAATAATTTTTATTTTATAGCAATAAACAATGATCATTAATGATAATAAAATTTGTAATTCATATTGCAGATTGTTTGCGTATTATTTAATTGTTTATTTAAATAACATTAAAAATGTTTTAACTTCATTTTAAAAAAGTTAAAATTAAATGTATGTTATTGAATCACTTTATTACAAAATTTGCGAAATCAAATTCAGTATTTGGAATAAAAGACAAATTGTACAGAAAAGTAGTATTATTAAATAATAGTACTAAGAATGAGTATCCAGTAGTAGTCGTGACACGACTGTGCTAAGGGACACAGCTACATTTTAGATATAATGCTTTATTGTTAAACACGAGAATAAGTACTTCTAAGTAACAGCATCCACTTCGGGTGAGGAAACTTTCTAAGACGCTTTTAGAAAAATCTTTTCAATCGGGGAAATTCTTTTCCTCACATGTTAAGAACGTACTTCGCTACGTACTTAGAAACTTTGTAAGCATTCAAACAAACAATAACCCATTGTTGCCAACTCGAATTTTTAATAAGCGCATGTTATAACCCTTCAGGGGGTTTTATGAAATTGATGCATGGAAGGAGTTTTATTACAATATTTTTTTACAAAAATATCGCAATACTTACTTTAAATAATTAATACTATTCTGAAACCGTTGGTAATGTAGAACTTTTAGGAATTGCGCTCCCTCTTTAGAAGTCTGATTGATTCTTTTTTTCATATAGTTACCTGCTGTTAAGAATTATCATTTGCACAACAACATGGGGGAGCTTCGGAGAATTCAGCCTAATTTAAAAGCGGTAAGAGGTATCATTAATCTCGAGTACCGACTGCAATACCGCAGCTTAAAGTCGTTTCTTCAACCGCGGGAGAAAGAAACAGTGAAAATAATGTTGATGTGACGTGTGTGGAAGGATAAAGACACGCGAACATTAGTCTTTGACTTTTATGAAAAAATTAAATTACTTTTTATTTCGTCAACAAATTAAAATGTAGTCAGAATTTATAGAATAGAAATATTGCCAAAGAGATAGAGTAATATTATATTTAAATACCATCAACATATATGTAATGAAATAAATAAATACGAACAAAAAATATTTCCCGAAAGGACTTTGGTTGACAGGCGGAATTGAATGCGGCAAGCTAATGACAGGGCGCGATGATGTTCATTCGGAAAGGCTTATATCCAGCATTGGACTGAGATAAGCTGATGATGATCACCGATACTACATCAGCCATACCTCACTTAGATTCTATTTAAGTATTGTGCATATAATCATGAAAGTTGTTATTGAGATCTACACAATCATCCGGACTAAAAAACAACTCATAGCGCCCTGCCATGCGTTGCCTGAACACCCATTTTGTATTATATTGTAGTACCCTGATGAGCGAGCTTTGCTCGGTATTTTTATTGGTTGGTTATTAATGTACCAATTATATTGTATAATAATGTTTATGTGTCTTTTTTCAAAGATCTTTTAGGCATTTTAAAATGAACACGTGAGTTACACTGACATATATTTTATCAATAATATAAGTTACCAATTGATTTTCTTGGTCTAACCTCAAACCAAACACTCATTGGCTTACAATGAGTGTAGTTTAACAACGCCATCTATTGAAGTAGCTGTAATGTTGCTATGTCGATAAAGCAGCAAAGTTTTTCATTGCCTGAAAACACGGATAAAACGACGTTTTCTAAAAATGAAACGTATATATATACTTAAATACATATATACAAGAACAGCTGACAGTGTTTGTATTTAACACTGTGTAGTACACCAGCATTGTCATAGTTTTGCCAAAGGGATGGCAATAAGAGTCATAAGTATAAAATTATGTATAATCCAGGCCATCAATTCAAATCATATCCACGTTCTTTCTAGAAACTATTACACTTATGTAATATATTTGAAAAATATATTGATTTTATCGCAGGTTCTGAAAATGAATAATCTCGTAAATTAAAACAAATACTCATTGGCATATATTCATAATATCAGAGCTTACTTAACCCATCTCACGGAAATGTGAAGGAAAGATTTTATCGTAATGATAAATGGAGAGCAATATCACCGTGAAACCATATATTCATTTATCTCTCATGTATCGTTTTCTTACAAAGTCCATTATTGAGATATAGCACCAAAATGTCTTGACCATTATCATATTATAATAAAATCGCTTTTAAGATATATTAGGTACTGTACGATGCAACACAAGTTTCTAAAGATTTCCTTCCACGCTAAAAGAAATCGTTCCGAATACTTTTTTGTGACTGATGTGTATTGTATGGAGGCCGGTAGTTAAACATAATTATATGATTCATATATGTATGTATACCAACTTTAAAAGAGGGTGTGTAATGCACTCCGTTGTGAAGTCGCGGCACTAAATGTGCAAGCTACGTACTAAACTACTCTGTTAAACTTATGACTACAGTCTGGACGTGACCAGGATAAATCTCAGTCTAATATTAAACACTAAAAATGTATCAGGCGACGTATTAAAATGTCTCTAATTATTTTTGTATGTACATTTTCAATGTGTTTTTACACGCTTTTTATTTAATGTTTGATGCATTGACGTACTAATGCAATAAAGTTGTATTGATTTAATCGAATAATTCACAAGTCTACGTGAATAAATGAAAGTAAATCAAGTATATATCATAGGTATATACTAAAATGATAAAATGTATAGTAGCTTAGTGATTATGAGATGTCACTTATTAAAAGACAATAAAAATGTCAGAACAGAAAATGTTATCTTTACAGAAATTCTTATTATCGTAACAGAATTATGAGTATTAACCGATTTATAACATAAAAAAATGTCATCGGAAGAATATATTAAAATCTCGGAAAGTGCATAATTTTAATATAGCGTTATAAAAAACTTTTCAGTTTTAAATGAAAATGATCTAGCAATATATTGTGCAATGTATGTAACTGATATTTTGATAAAGCCCTTAAACACAATAACTTGTCGAATTAAGGGTCACCGAAGTTCCGTTGATTTCGATAAATGGCGAGCTGTTAATGTCTGCTACAAATGGCACAATTGTCTGTTCCAACTGTCTGTAACACCTTGGGGGTGTCAAGGAGTCAAAATAACTACCTACTAACTGACTAACGTCAATACGCTACGAACACAAAGCTTTAGGACCACTAGATTTTTAACATCGGGATTAATATCACCAGTTATGTTATTCGTGCCGAGGAATTGCGAGTGAGTTATCGTTCCATGGAATTGGGGGTGAGGCGAGTTGTATAAAATTAAATAATAAGACAAATTCAGGATTTTTTTTATTTTCCGCTGCCGTTTAAGACACAGCATTGAGAATTCAGACAGCGTAGCGACGTAGCTGGTATTAACAGTGGGTCCCGCAACGAAATGAGAGGGTAAATAATATCGGAACCGAGTTACTTGGTGCAAATTAAATTTTTACTGTTGACTTTTGTGGAATAAACTTTTATTTACCTTAAGGCATTTTCACGTAAAGAGCTCAGGGTTTTTTTTTTATTTCCCTCGTGTTTGGTTTCGTTTATTTTTATTGTTAGGTAATCACATACTGAAATGATTACCTAACAATACAATACAGACTGTTAAATGAAAGTTTAAATAATTTTAAAACAGTAAAATATCGCGTTAGTGAAATGTTCAATGGAAATAGAAAGTTCGGTAAATATAATTAAATGTTACCAATTGTACAATCAATATTATTGACAGCTTCATATGAAATGCCTCTTAAGCGAGCTCCGCATAATGTAAGCACTGAAAAAATATCACAAACAGTTTTTTGTTTTTCAATTGATTGTTAACATTTTCATTTCAATATATTCTATGTGCTAAGTTGCTACTGCTAACATTTTTGGCTAACCCTGAAATGTCGTCATACTACACAGCTTTCAATACTATTTCACCACTATCGTCGGGAGCTCATGAAAAAGGACCTCGGTTTGGTTCGACACTAGACGAGATATCTCGAAGAAGAACATGAGTTAAACTGGAACATTTAATTGTACATTGAATTTGTTTGTCGAAAGTCTAGTCATAAAGTTTATTCAATTCTGATTTGATTTAGTGTAAAATGATTGCTCTACCTTGGATCTGTATCCGGTGTAGAGCTGAAGATCGAGCTCAGTGGCGTGCCATTGGAGAGGCCTATGTCTAGCTGCGGACGTTAACGGGCTGATAGTGGGTATGGCAATAGGCTCACCCATCACCTATTTAAGCATAACTGATGAAACGTGGGGATTATACTACACTCCTCTGTCTACCCCTTCGGTGATTACAGGCTTGATGTTAGGTTTCTTTTACATAAATTTCCTTTTATTTCATTATTTTCATATTAATTCGGTTAGAATTTTGTAATTCGAATCCCGACTTTCCATTTGAATGTAAGGGTTACCGACGCAAGGAATTCCACACAGTGTGGAACAGTATAAAAACATGAGCGATATTTTACACAAACTAATGTTTTGCCGTTGCCACAAAACACTATATAAGTTACTGCCTCTGTGGCAAAATACACAGCTGCTAACGACTCTTTTGTTTTATGAGAAATATGTGCATGTAATGAAATAGATACGATTTACTATATTAGTTATATTCTTGTGGTTTTACATATAGACGGCAACGAAATTTAAGGTGCGATATGACATTTTTACTTATGTTACATGTTGGGAATTACTCGAAATATAAATAAAGGTAAGTTTTGGTCACCTTGATGTTTTTATAAAATATAGTTTTAAATAAAAGGAAATGTGTAGAGTAAGTGCACTGTAAACATAAGTTTGAATATTTCAAACAAACCAAGCATAGATAAGTAGTGCGAAGTGTTTCAGGGCATAAATAATAGAAAGTTACGGTGTACTTTATTTACTAGACTAGCCTGTCGCGATCACGCCTTCTAAGGAACTACGAGAGAATACTTTGTGAACTCCTTAACTTGTTCCACGAGCTGTCACTACTTTACATTCTCCTACTTTTGTACTAAAATGCTTATGGTAGTCTAGAACAATTTAATTTACAAAACAGTCGCTCTTTATACCTGATTACGTACTAATTATTGGCTCAATTGATAGTATGTTACAATTTGGACTGCGTTTTGCGTAATTTCTATAGGTTTTTGACTTAAAATATTTTTTTCGGTAAAGGTTTGATTTTATTTCATCTTAATGACGAACAATTAACTGTATATTATAATGGAATATATTAGTATACGCTGCTGCATTTAATTTTATGGGAAACGTTAAAAATATTCACCTTTTAAGTTAAATCAGAATCTGTAATATAAAAAATCTACTCGTTTTTCTGGGTCGAAACGAAGGTGTGGTGAGTCGCTTGTTATTTCAACGTCGCAGAAATCTAACAATTGCTTTTAGGAAAGGGACACCTCACAACCGCTAACAAGCTGAATCCAACTACATTTGTGTTTTAAATTTTTTTGAAACCGAACCGCATGGCAGACATTTTGATTGTAAAATTTCTGTTGAAGATTTCATTTTTCGCTCCATATTTTCAGACCGTTATTAATTATTATATCACTTTTTATTGAACTACACTGCATTTTTTTTTTGCCTTTTTTCATTCAATGTACTCTACACGGGTAGAGAAATTATTTCTTAAAAAAATAGTTCCAATGGACCTTTTTCCTTTCGTTTTAATACGGCATGATTTCTAAAAATAAAAGTATTTTGGGTCAGGAAATCAGGTTGAACGAGTGACTTGTTATTTCTGCGAATGGAAAAAGCTACAATTGTTGAGGAAAAAACGATCGTCTCGACGTAGTTAAGAGATGCGATCGATTCGTTCATCTGTTGTTGCTCGGCGAATATGAAATAGCCTGATTTTTATTTAGTTTACCCTTTACGTAAAGAGCGAAACAAACATGTCAACGAAACGAAAAACGAAAACATCAAAGTCGATAAAACAAAGAAAGTCATCGGAGTGAAAACGAAAATGGCAACCAAACGAATACTAAAACTTTAACAGAACGAAAACCTCGATTAAATAAATCTTTAACAAAACGAAGATGCTATTAAAACGAAAACTACAACAATACGAAGACATAGACAAAACGAAAACACCAATAAAACGAAAACTACAATGAAACGAAGACATCCATGAAACGAAACGAAACGAACATCCACGAGTCGACGAAACGAAAACATCGTTGAAATGAAAACAAAAAATTCGAGTAAATTGATCGCCACTACCAAGCATTTTTTTTTGTTTCATTATTAATATGGATTATGTGTCAGATTAAGATAAATAAAATCTTAGTCTGCCATCCTTAGGGCCATGCAGGCCTTGTCGTCCTTGCTGTCGGGCTCCATCTGCTTAATATTGAATGCAGAAATAAATACATATAATACGTATTAAAATAAATAAATTGCAGTAACTATTCCTGAGCATATTATAATTATTTAACGATGCGAATACCCTACTCTAGGGTGTCAACTTATTTGGAAATAAAAAAAATCTTTGCACCAAATGCCTACAAAATCTCGGTTTGATTTTAGAATATACTTATATTCAAATGATAAAACTAATTAATTTCGAGAAGCAAAGTTATGAACGAAAGTAATACCAAACATCACAAAAGTGACCATATCGACTGAGTAAACAGATATGTAAAAAATATGTAGGTATAGTTCTTTTTGTAGGTCAAAAGTCATAATGGCCTGCAGGGAGGTTCCCTTTCCTCGCACTCGCTAACAAGCGCCGGGTCCGTGTCCGACATTCTTGTTTTACGCTTTTTTGCTGAAAACGCGGCGTATTAACAAAGTTTGGGTGAAAATTTCGCTTTTAATTTAATAGGTGATTTCAAAATTAATTATCGTATCATCTGTTAATGTTAAAATAGAAGTTGATAGAACTATCAGTTCTTCACAGTTTTGCTTATTATGTTCTATGGTTGAGATTAAGTTTTTATATAATGTCAGGATCTTACTCATCACCCATGGGACTTAAACGTAACTGGTGAATCGTGGGAATATACTACGCTCCTCTGCCCACCCTTTCTTTCTGCGTGACGTTACGTATAGTGTTAGGATGTAATATTACATTTTACAGGCATTTACATTGATATTTAACAGAGTATGGCATGTCCATTAAGCCTAATTGTAACAGAACAATGACAGGGTAATTAGTCACCAAACCCACCGATCAAACACGGGACTGAGTAACGGGAATGAATAATAATATTAAATTGTGACTATTCTACTGTGGAACCAAATGAAATTTCCTAAAACCTGTTGTGTTAATTTAAATATCGTTATATATGACTCGCACTAAATGCAAGTAATTTGTAACATAACATCTCTCCTGTATTTTATTTAAGGGGTACGCAGAGAAGTGTTACAAACCAATGTATGCTAATACCGCATTTATCCAGTTAGGTAATACATCCAATGGAACAGAGGACGAGGCTGTAAGTTAAATAAATATCCCAAGTAGCTTATAAACTCAGAGGACGGCGGAGAGCATCGCGTTCGCTAACAATAGGAGAGGACTGATTCCAACGATAGTTTTGTTCCACGTTTTTCTTCAAATCGCTCCCTATTAGTAAAGTTTGGCTTCAGCCGTTGATTCCAAACTCACAATGGGCAGAAACAAAAATTTTTAAATAAATTTTTCAGTGTGAAGTTCAACAAAGTTTGCTTAGGAGATATTTTGACTAATATAAAGACAAGGTGAATTCTGGACTTACGTTGTCACGCTATTTTAGACCAGGTTTATCGAGTTGGATCTACTAGTTTTATAATAAATCAGAGTATAAATAGTTTTCAAATACCTTTAAAAGCCTCTAAGAGGGTTAACGACTGACGCTACATTGATTAAAATTTCCTGAAATATCGCGTTATATTTCGTACACGTAATTAAAAAATTAATCAGGTACGTCAGATCGGTTGTGATAGTTATTTGGCACTTGGTGGTTTCTGCCTACCCCGTAATGGACCTGGCTTGATAATATATTTATGATATAAAATAAAAGAAAATCTTAACAACTAATGCGTACAAGATGACTAAAAAGTATTTAATGAATCTCCCATTAAGGATTAATTTAATACGTGCAAGATACAAAACCAGTCTTTAATACCGCTGTAGTCTACATAGTTGAGAAGTATTCCTTCACTATTACCAGGGGCGGTAAGTCGAGAGCTCTCACATACATAGATATATCGAATAGAATTTAAAGCATTCCGACTAACTGTGTTTGAGTAATGAACGGAATGATGTAACTAATTTCCTTCATTAAGTGCAGCTGGCTTTGTGCGCTGCTACAAAGTACTGTACTGGGAGCTAGATAGCAAATAGATTGAAATATGAATGTTTGGTCGAATACATACATTTATTGAGGAAAACTTTTTGGTATTTATAATAGCTGTCGTAGAAGCAAGCACCGAAATATAGTAAAATATATCTGTATGGAATGGTACGGTTAGTTAAACAGATCTTATCTTTATGGTACATAAAACTGACTTATTTTATATAGCAGAGAGTTCTGTAACAAATTTATGAACCAAAATGCATTTTCCGTGTAAATCTACTACTGTTCTATCTAGACTTTCCATAAACGGATCGTATCTGGTCTTAATTGACGTGATGAATGTTTGCGCAATTGCAATATTGGGCAATGCAGGAAAATAGATATGCGGTCGCTTTGAACAGGGACGCGTAATATTACAAAAGGAATAGGCAAGTGTAATGCCAATGAATCCCGTAATCTGCAAAGCGGTTGCGGTCGCTGCTCGCTGCAGAGCCTCAGCTTGACAGCGCAGATGTGCATTTGCACAGCCTCTATTTCCTCAACAGTAATAACTATAGTTTCAATAGAAAAAGTCGGTAACAAAAGCACTTTCATATTCTATGAATATAACTACAATTAATGTACATAAATGTTTATCATCATTTATCGCTCTGCTGTTTGTTGGAAACGAGTGGTGTCTTAGAATAAGAAGATGCAGAAGGTAATATAGAAAAGAATAAAATAGGTTTTAGGTTCTCCGAGAGTAAAGAACACGTAATTACTATCATTATTTAATATTTGCATTATCGTTCTAGTTAATAAATATGAGAGAGATGTGTCACATACATTTTGTATGCGTTGTATCGTGTTATTTCGTTTTATATGAGTTGAGGTGTTTTTTCAAAAGACTTATAGACATATTAAAAATACTCAAAAATACAAGATTAACTATTGTATATAAATATTGGAAAGTATTTCTGTGAACAGTTAAAACTTTTAGGTTTGCATCGAATCGAGTGAAAAAGTGTTAGTAATAAAATGACAAGAAAACACTAGTACCATCACGTTTACAAAGTACCAAAACATTGTATGCAATAAAATTTGAGAAAAATTGAGATACACCGTACCTAAATAAAAACATCGCGTGCAGGGGGCAGACAGCTGAAAGAAAACATTTTTACTAACAACACAAGAGTATTTTCCCCATTGTAGCATTTGTACCCCGGGAAGTGCTTCTACTTAACTACAATGGAACCTTTTGACCTCGCGGTTGTTAGGTCGATGTACTGGTAAACAGAGAGCTTTTTCTCAAAATCTTTTATGGAAACAAAATTATATATCCTTTATCATGTAATTATACCGTCAAGTTACTATTTCAGTTAACTAGAGTTTTAGTTGCTGCATCTAACTATAGTTGTAATGGTCTCTGAAGACATTCTTGCAATTAATAACCCCATTAGTAACATTTTTAACTTCGAATTAGATATAATGAGTAACTGCAAGTTACATTCTATTAGGATAGAGATATTTGGCACTTAATACTCTCTGCCTGTCGCGTAGGGAACCATACTCGAGGACATAATACTAAATAATAACTACCAATAGCAGGTAATTAATATACAATTAGAGGACTGTGAGTAACTGTTGAACATCTGTACCAAGTCCGGTAACATATTTTAGATGACTACTATCAAGCACTGTACAAGACAGGGTGCTCGTGTGTGAGTCATAATATATGTATATGTTCCACGCGCAGATGGTAGGGAACAAAAGATAAATATGTCCACGTATAAAATCCACATTATTTTTATATTTCGTATTATGAGTAAATTAAAGTAAGTGTGACATTTTCTTTCAATTAGAAACAAATGTTACATGAATTACCAAAATGTCAACAGATTGTAGCCTAACTAAAATATGTTTCTAAGGTATATAAATGTACATATTTTTGTTGGGAATGAATACCGTTTCACTAGTGTATGCGCTCTGAAATTGTTTCTATATAAATTTCATATCTGCATATGACGTCATCCTTTCTGTAAAATTCTATAGAGTTGTTAAGGACCGTGATGACGTCATATACGTATTATGCCCTTAAAATATTAATAGGTGCGATTTTACACTTAAATACATAAAATTATGAAACCCAATGCGACCATTCACTGAATATGTGAGCATTGCTGGTAAGTACTAATGAATAAATGCTGATAACGAAATGATTTCGTTCAGTAAGGCATGTTAAACCTTAACTTTTGCAAGATATGAAAGTAGATTAAGACTTGTGAAACGTAGGCAAATTTTTACATACCATAGTTATTAGACATGCCCTTAACCCTTCCCCGTTCCTACAGGAAGATCCATCTCCAACGGGAAAACGATAATAGGTTTGAAGATCGCGCTTCTGATAAATCGCCGCTGTCTTTGATTTTTACAATAAAAAGTAACACTTATAAACTTTGGTTGGCATTGAGTTTACTGTACGTTGTCCATTGCGGTCTTAAGACGCGATGCTACGCAATATATGCTTCTAATTTGCAATGTATCGTTCAAATGAATTAATGCAAGTTTAGAACTTAAGCTGTAGATCGGCAATAACAGTTTATAATTAGGGTTTCAAAAACTACGGTACCTAATGTGTCCCAGGTATTAACAAGGATGGTAATAGTTAAACTTTGTTCGAGACTAATACATGGCTATGGAAGTCCCGCCGAACGCTTCGTGATCGATACTTTGCAGGTGAAATTATCTCTCGGCAGCTGTTTAAGGTTGTTTTATGTATTCAAAAACATGAATACAGTATTAGATACTATATGTATCTAATACTGTATTCATGATACTACATGTATACATTAGTTTAATTTGAAATCCATACGCGGTTGCTGATATTGACTAGTGAAGTATGAAGTTCTGGAGTGGAGACCGTCTTGGCAAACGTAGCGTCGGACGCCCTCCAGCTATGAGGAGTGACGATATACGCAAAGTGGCTGTTAGCACTTGGATGCCACGAGCTGAAGATTGAACTCAGTGGAATGCTATTGGAGAGCCCTATGCACATCAGTGGACGGAAAGAGGCTGATAATGATGATGAAAGGCATTAAGATTCAAATAGATTTTGTGTGCGTCGTTTGTAACATAATATATGTATATTAACCCATTCATTCTATATCATAGCTCCACTTCACGTGCCCTTCTCCGAATGAGAAACTTTAAGGTAAAAAGGCAAACTGGCTCAGAGCGAATTGGCAAACTTATCACATGGTCTTATCGTGTGGTCGCAGGTTATGTTAGATTTTATCTGTTATAGAAAAGAGCACATTTTCATCATAAATATGAAAAAAACTTCGACACCAGTAAAAGTAGAAGCGTACGCCTTTGATAGCAATTCTTGAATGTTTTGTTACATAATTTTTGGACATGATTATAAACACCATAAGAGAACTATTTATGTTGTCAAAAATGTAACATCTTGGAATTTAT
>DWJK01004499.1:0-11962 GCA_018248815.1 Croniades pieria auraria
GTTCAAATCCCGGGTCGGGTGCTATTGGATTTTTCTAATTTAGAATTTCTAGTAGTGTCTCGGAGTCTGGAATTGTGTCCGGTATATGGCAATAGGCTCACCACCTATACCATAAGACAAACATAACTGGCGAAACGCGGGAGTGTTCTACACTCCTCTGCCTACCCCTTCAGGGATTATAAGCGTGCTGTTACGTTTTTTTTAATAAAGTGGGAAATGGTTCATGTGATGACAGGTGGTCACCGTCCAAAGTTGCCATACGTAAAATGAGCAGTTAACTGCTCTTTATATATCTCATTTATTAAGTATTTCTATACAAGGAGAGTGAACAAACGTAAAACAGGTTAGCGGTTAAAATGTTCAAATTAACATGGCATCGTTTAATATTACAAAACAGCAAAATTTGCGAGTGGTGTGGCAAAACAAAAAAACTCGTAAATTTCATTCAAACTGCGAGCTATCTTGACGGGCAGCAGCAGGACGTTGGTGTAATAAACCGACTAAATAGACATTTGAAGTCACTAAGACTTCGGACTTGAGCAAACATTATTTAATCTTAAAATTTGTGCGCAATTTTCTCACCGTCATTGCTGTCAATCTAGTTATCGTTTAAGTGTAGTGTATCGTTTGTAAGATCGGTATGTTAAGCTGATCGAGTGTGGCTTAGCCGAGTTCGCGTACCTTAGAGAATATTTTGAAGAGTTTTAAACTGTAAGAGGGTTTTCTTATAGTTTTCCTTTACTATTAACACAGGTGATATTTACAATATATTGTTTTAAATGTATTTTTTTAAATACCGTTTTTTTGGAATTTTACTTCGTTTACTGAAATACATGTTCTAATTATTATTTCATTAAAGACCGTAAATTGATCACAATAAAACGAAATGACAAAAAAGTCAGATAAATCAAAAGCCAAAGGTGGAATACAATATAAATGAGTTACGCTACAATCAAAACATGTAAATGAAACTTGACTGCCTCATCGGTCGAGTGGCCGCCAGCGCGACTGGCGGTCGGGGGCCCTAATCCCGGGCGGATGCTATTAGATTTTCTAATTTAGAATTTTTAGTAGTTACTCGAAGTCTGGAAATGTGTTCGGTGTATGGCAATAGGCTCACTACTTATTCCATGGGACTTAAATGTAACTGGCGAAAGGTGGGAGTGTACTACACTCCTCTGCCTATTCCTTCGGGGATTACAGGCGTCATGTTCCGTTAAATAAAACTTCATTGTAGGCGATTGTACGTACCTTTTTAATTAGCTGCATATCTAAATAAGACTGAGTTGATCACACGACTACACAATATCTCGTGTACACAAATATTTTTTTGTACTCAATAAATACTCTAACAGTCTTAACCCTTACCATTCTGATAGGAAATCTACGCCCAACAGTGAAACGAAAACAGGCTTAATACCATTATAATGATGAGGATATTTTTAAAATAACACAATTACGATCCAGTCCGTGTATCCCGTGTACAAGATTAACAATCACCTTTAATGTGCACGCTTGTACATATACCGGCGGTTATAGAACGCGGCGGCGGCGGTTGTATTTAACGTTAAACGCGCGGTGTTTACTACTGTTTGCGGTCGTACATCTCTTTCGACAGGTTTATTGCTGAACAGTTAACGGCGCAGTTATCGACTGACTTTTGTATGTTTGATACATGTTCGGTAAGTCGAGTTGATCTGAAATATTCCCGTTTTGTTCGACATTCTTTAATAGATGCTACGACGGTGTACTTACGTTATGAATGTGATTTATCATTTAGTTTAGTGACAGATTTCAAATAGAATATTATTGTGAGGCAGGTCAGTCATAAAAGTATGTATTTATAGTAAAGTCAGTGTTTTGGTAACCACACGGCTACTATAAAAATACATATGATGCACAAGTTGAAATACATACTTGGATATATATCATGCAACACATTTTTTCTTAGCAACGAATTTTACGATGTAAAAGACTAGCTGACAAAGAGAAGAAAGGCAAATGGGAGAATAAAAAATAACATTTGCTTTGTAACGTTATTTGACTGTCGTAAATATGTGTACGAGTTATTGTCGGCTTAAGAAGACAACGAATAGGTATTCATAAGTAATATTTTATCTTTCATATCCGCTACAATTTCCAATTGTGTCATGCGACGCAATGTTTTGAATGATTGGAACGCTTAAGTATGGATTTACATCACAAATGTCTAATAGACATCCATATACACATATAGGTATGCGTACGCGCCAACGCATATACACATGGACACGCATACAAACACATGAGCAGCACACTCACACCTACACGCAAAATCACATGCACACGCAGAAGCACACGCACACGCGCAAGCACACACACACGGGCAAACGTACATGCATACGCGCACACGTACATACAAACTTATGCGCACACGCTCGCGCACATTCACACGCACGCACGCAATCACACACACGCACGCAATCACACACACACACGCAGATGTAAAAATATGTTTTTATACAGTACCAATTAACAACCGAAAAGCCGGGCGTCGACAAAAATAGGATTATTATGTTTTTAAAATTAGTTTTATAATTTCGCAGCTTTCAGACGATTCTTCTAATCAACTAACTTATTATAAGCAACTCCTTCCTCCCCAAGAACTTCGTTGCTGAGAAAACTCTAATTACTTTTACGGTTTAAAAATAAAATACATAGATTCATAAGATAAATTAACATTGAATATTATTTCTAATGTCACTGTCAAGTTATGTGACAGTACTGCTGTTGTTTTTAGATATCCGTAAGGAGAGAACAACAGACCTTGAATAGTGTATATTAAGAAATTGGGCTGCGTTCGGTATTTGTTACATAACTTTATAAATTATTCATAACAATGTAGTGTCTTATCCTGTATTTATCTAGTTCTTGCTTGCGCCTTAGCAGACCTTCGCCTTGGATACTGCGTATTACGCTATTGATAAAATTACCTGTTATCGGAACACAAAATATGTAGTTATCACAAAATCAGATTTTATTACAATCGGTCCATTCGTTCTCACGTGATGACTTTACGAACAATCAGATTAAAGTTTAGAAACTACTTTTATTAATGCGCTATGAAAAGTTCTCGTAGCAGTAGTGAATTAGATCATGCCACGAATGAACGAAACGAATGAGCGAGGGAACGAATGAGCGAGGGAACGAATGAGTGAAGGAACGAATGAGCGAAGGAACCAATGAGCGGTGGAACGAATGAGCGAACAAGAGCATGAACGGACCGTCAAATATTTTTAATTTCTTTAATTTTTTTATCTGTGTCATATTCTTTTAAAAAAGTAGGTAATAAGGTGTATTTCCCGAACATTCTTCTTATAGATATTTTATGCTTTAGAATAATCGTTTATTACATAGTTCGTATTAATATACAGGGCTATAATACGCGTTTAATGACGTTTATTTAAAGAGAAATAATCTAGGTTTCCACCATTTTGTAGTTAAAATAGAATAAAAGAAATCCGGATTATCAACAAACAGGGGAAGGCTCACTTAGGCTAATAATCCAATATTGGTCGAAATTCAATCGAATTTACTTCATTTTAAGATTGAATGAAAATTTAATTGAACATAATTAAAGTTTTAAGTTGAGTATAGTATAGTATAGATAGTTCTAAAACAATTTACTTTTCGCTATCGTTTGACTACAGACTAATATGTGTTTAATCTTATTGATATATTGACCGTATGACCGTAAATAATAACGTAACATCACGCTTGTAATCCCCGACGGGGTGGGCAGAGAAGTGTAGTACAGTCCCACTTTTCACCGGTTACGTTTACGTCCCATGGAATAAGTGGTGAGCCTATTGCCATACACCGAGCACAGATTCGGACTCCGAGTCAATACTAGAAATTCTAAATTAGATAAATCCAATAGTACCTGACCGTACATAATGAGTGTTTTCATTTTTATGTACATATGTAATTGTAAGATATATTACATAAAAGTTTGGCTCCTTGATTTCCTTCTCAATAGGCACTTTAACTATATCAAACCTCACGAGTATATCCGTGCATGCGAACAATATTCAAAAAAGGGGCACAAACAAACTTCGCGTATTATTATAAAAGTTTATAAATAATATTTCAAGCTCGGCGCGGGCGCTCCTCTCTTACGGTATATGTAATGTTAATGGAATATTAAAGCAGAGTATATGTACAGACATTTGGGAATCTAGATACAGGCGTTTCGGAATACATTTTCATAGTAAATATAATGTATCAGATAAACGTTTGCAGATCATCAATTGTTTCATTTGAATTTGATTGCGTTTCTTGCATCGCGATGAAATTTAAAATAAAGTAGTGTGGTTACTGCATGTTAAATTTAAAATGTTACCATGTTTTTGAAAAAAGGCCAAAAAGTATAATATATGTTAACAGTGATAGCCTAGTTGTTAAGAATTCAGCCTCTCACTCCGGGGGTGCAGGGTTCTAACTTGTAATCCATGGCGCACACCTCTTTGCAAATGTGCGTTTTAAGTTTAAATATCACATGCTAACGGTGAAGGAAATATCGTGAGGAAACCTGGCACACCTTAGAATTTACAAAAAAAAAATCTATAGTGTGTGAAGTCTCCCAATCCGCACTTGGCCAGCGTGGCGGACTACGGCCTTAACCCTCTCAATATGAGAGGAGACCCATATTCCAGCAGTGGAATGCTAATGAGTCGATTATTATTATTTATTTGTTATTATAATCATCATCAGCCTACTCCCGTCCACTGCTGGACATAGGCCTCCCAATAGCACGCCACTGAACTCGATCTTCAGCTATTCGCATCCAAGCGCCTCAAAACTTGTGAAATGATTAACATTTTTCTCAATGAATACAGATCTAGACCAAAGCAATCGTAGTCTTGTTTGCATCACATGTATTTCTAAATACGATAAATGAACTGTCCTTTGGCACAACTCACTGAAGTCAAACTTGCGAACACCTAAACAAAGCTCTCTTCTCGTAGCTCATAAGTATGTGAATGTTGAAACAGCGGAGGTCTATGTCCAGCAGTGGATATCCAAACTCTGATAATGATGATAATAAAACACGATACTTGTTGGATGTATAGAAACGGTCTAAAACTGTTTTTTAATGGTTCGAACTGCACCTTATTGTGTAATGTGCCATAAACACAAATCTAAATACGACAATGGTTGTTATAGATTCGAAGTGGATTTGACAAACCATATCTGTGATTTATCCTAAAGAGATAAATATCGAGATCGGTACAATTACGCGTAAACAGGCTTTTTAACATATCAATATGTGCTTCATTTACGCGATGTTCTTAATACCAGTAAAATTAACATTAATATGCTATTTATTGAATACATAACCTTTAAAGTCAGTGTGTACATTTATTTCATACCAAAGATATCAAGGAAAACAAGTAAGGTTGCTATAAAGTTGTTCATAACATATTGTATTAATACCCTACTGATAAATAGTTAATGAATGGTTTGAGATGAAACTTTCCATGGTAGAAGATTCTTTCTTCTACCATGGAAAGTTTAAGTTAAGCATTTAAGTGGGGTCCACCTTTGATGACCATTGATGATGCCTTTTTTTAAATATTTTATAGAAGAAGCCCCCAGAGAAATACAAGCGTGATGTTATGTTAAAATACAGCTCAAAACACAAACACTTCTATTTAACACACAATTGGTTGTCCTAGGTGAAATCGAGCTTGTCGTAGGTTCGATTCCCGCTCCAGCTTACCCGTGTCACAAACCTCTGGATCAACAGGCCAGTTGACTGAAGTGACAAAATTTCTAAATAAAGTTTTCATAAATGTTAATTTATGAATTCCCATTTCAGACGACTGCCGTGTTGAGCTGACTCAAGGCTACGTATACTATTTCTGGGCACAAAAATGGGCATGGATTCCCTGGGAGTCCCTTATGTTCGCCATACGCGCCGTAAAACTAGAACACACTACTTAAATACTTATTTATCACGTAATATTAAAGAAAAAAAGCAGCCCCCATATAATATTTGCGTTTATTTTTTCATTATCATTGTAAACAAGAACATACTTTATCGTATCATATCGTATGACAACATTCTTTATTAATACACAGATTAGTTATATTAATTAAACGTCTTTTAACGCCATAGAGATATTATATATAGAGTAGGAAAAAAATACGTCGCCTGTAAGCGACAACATCCGACGTTTAGAAAGAGAGAATCTATCGCGATACCCTTTCTCTATCTCACTACTAACGTATGAGCGGCAAAAGAACCGATTGTTTTTCGTATTATGAACTCACGCCAGCGCTAACTGTGCGTGCGCGAGTAGAAAGAGACAGAGTCAAAGGCGGCTTCATTTGCTTTATATTTTTTTTTCGAAGGACACATTTTAGGCTGGCTCCCCTACTCTATATATAATAACTCTATGTCTAACGCTGTGATTTAAGAATATATAAACCGCATAAACCGAAAGATCAACCCGACAGCTATATACCAACCAGTTTGCTGCCCACTTTGGGGAAACTATGTATATGAGGGACTGATTCTAAATCGTCTCAAATCGACGGACTCAAACATTCTTCCGGACGAGCAGTTCGGATTTCGACCCGGACACTCGTCCGTACATCAAATGCACTGAGCACATCATGACAGGATTCTATCATTTAAGACCAAAACCCATGGGAGTCATCTTGTTTGATATGGCAAAGGCATTTAACAAAGTCTGGCTTATTACATAAGCTACACATGCTCAAGGTGTCAGACAGACTTATTAACATCACACGAGACTTGTGGTTGTCAAACCGCCGCTTCCGTTTCAGAGTCGAAGACGTAAGATCATTTCCACGCCCCTTAACGGCAGGAGCACCCCAGGGCTCCGCACTCTCCCTCTTCTTTATACGTTCTATACAAGCGACATCCCTAAGCACCCCAGGGTGAAAATGGCCCTATTCGCCAATGACACCGGTCTCTTTCTCACCGACCCAAATCTTCGTCACATGATGAATCAACTTCAGGCTGCAACCAACGGCCTCGGCGACTGGTTCAGTAAACGGAAGAGAAACTGGCTCATACCCCCGCCGACCACTGAGGATTACCACTCCCTACAGGAGACCGAGACACGTCATAGATGACCAATAGGCAGCTTCCAGAGGACTCGTCACCCTCCCAGACACTGCACAAAAATCACAATTACTACACTCACCGTCCTCGCTGGCGAGGGCGAAGATACCGCGTATCATACGGCAGTCGTGCGGCCGCTCCGCAGGACTGACCGTCGCAGTACCGTATTCCCTCGACAAGCACACACCGTGTCGATCCCTGCCTAGGTCCGAGTCTCACAGAAGACGCCCGCGGATCGGTCGCACAGCCCCTCTCTCTCACTCGTGGGGCGGAGTCGGGGGTCCAGCCCGTGCTGGGCCTCACTCCTACCTCTTTCTCTCTCCCTAAACTTCAGGCGGAGCCACTTGAATTCACCACCAAACTCGGTAACCTTGGAGAGGCCATTAGGATCAATAGCATTAAACAATTAGAAGAAAAAAAAGCTATAATCTTCCGTTACCCGCGTTTACCGACAGATGGCCTGTCAGCCTGTTTGCCTATCTAATATAACAATATAATTAATGTACAAAAATAATATTTAAAAAATCACCTTGTGAAGAGAACATAATGTTATTAATAAGTCATTAATATATAACATTGTCATTCTCGTGTCTATATGTCTATACCTAGATAAAGCAAAATAGTACAGTACTTTCTAGTATACCGCAGCTACATGTAGAAAGGTTTTTGTACAATTGCAAGCGTTTTATCCAGTACACAAGGAATGTAAATCGTAAACGGCTAATAAAAGTAGGGCGGAATGAGCTTTGCGGTTTCCGCATTAGAAAGCGTGCGCTGCTCAACACAAAAACACATACGTGCCGACCGGTAAAATGCACCTGTGGCGCAGAGGCTTAAATTAAAACCGCACTGAAATCGTAGAATTTGCTTACTTTGTTATTATTATGTTCTAACATCACACCAGATCACTTACTGGGTTGGCAGAGAGCACCGAGTTCCAAATATCTCTATCCTCATAAACCCGACGCGCTTCTTCTACGTTCATCATTATCTTCCTACGCGCATGACTTCCTCGTCAGCTGATGACTAAGTAATGTCTGGTTTATTTGGCCAATATAAGTGAGTCTTGTTTTCCTACGACACTAGCGTATTTCATTTCGGTTATATATCTTCCGTGTCATTTTTATTTGTCATTTTTTTTTGCATGTCAGAACCATCGAAGCGTGCGTCTTCTTTTTTTTACATTAATACCCTCTTTCACAAAAAATATGTTCCTTGCTGCTTACTTAATAAGTCGATACGCATAAATTTTTCAGTTGTTAAATACACCCGCTGAAACTCGGTAACGTTTCAGTTACGGTGCTGTTATTACTTATCACATTTACATCTCATAATTTCTTTCTTAAAAAACCTACAAGAAAATTTAAGTTAACCATGGCTACTTTCTGCTTAAAAGAACCGGCAATAATTCAAAAGCTGTAAGTATAATTTTTATTTACTAAACAAATAATTTTAATTACCTACTTAAGTAACTTAGATGGTGAGAAAAGAATACTTTTAAAATTTTGCAAAGTTACAGTACTTTTTTAAGCTGAATAAGTGCCTAAATCAGCAAAAATTACATTGCCTGGACAAAGTGGACAGAGGATCTGACTGGAATTCGCTGGATTCTGAATCTAACTTAAAACCAACGCGTCTGAAGCATGCTGGAACGAAAAACCTTTATCCAGCAATGAACAAACAAACAGACAATAATTTACCTAATGACTATGCATTACATGTAATGTTTTAAAAAACGTCATAAAGAAATAATGCATTGATGTCTATCAAAACTTACTAATCTTTGTCATTGTTTTACACTGAAGTTTAAGTGATTGCATTGCACTTCAAACGTTTCCTATGAATGTTATGAGACATTAACAAATCTGTGAATTACCTCAACTAGATGGATATCAAATTCCATGGAATGTAATTCTGACATCTAGTTACCTTTAAAATGAACATAAAACATCCAATCATAACTCAGCGAAAGTGATATGAATGCAAGTAAGCGTTAGGCTACAAGAGCCAGTCCACTCGAATAATACCGCTCTGATTGAACAACTTGCAACTCTGTGACAACAAATTGGTATGTTTAAAATGTTCATATCCACTTCAAGCCAAAGATCTAGTTTGGTAGGACAAATTGCACTGCCATAAATTCTCATGGAAATGAAGGGATAAGCGGCTCGCTATTTTGTCCCAAAGTTTGTCTTATAATATACCAATATTCAATCAAAATCCTACCATCAATCACCATCAATTCCCGGCGAACTACCAAAACTCAACCCAAGCCCATAATTGTTCATCTATTCCTGTCAACATATCGATTAAAATCACCAGTTAATTTATTAAATTACTTTAATATCATCATTCATTATCGGCCTATTTCAGTCTACTGCTGGACATAGGCTTCCCCGGCCGACTGCGGTAAAGTGCAGCCTAAATAGGCACGGCTAAATGCCCTGGCCGCGGGCGGGTAGCAGCGTCAACGATTGCGAAAAACTGTGCCCTGCAATCTCCAACCCTCATGCCCAGCGTGGAGATTAGGGGCAAAATCGACCCCATGAATAGGCACTTTAATATGTATTATTGTTATTCTAGCGCAAAATGTTTTGCTGTACCAAAACCAATCCTTCTGCCAACGGCAAGTGTTCTGCAACACAAGAGAAATTTAAATTCTGCCACTATAGACGCAAAGGACCTGAAACATCTGAACAAATTTGTCGCAGATTGGTGGAACACCGAGGGGCCTATAAAAGCATTGCATTCTTTCAATATTATTCGGTAAGTAGCTATTTGAGAACCTAATTTTATTTTACTGTAGCCATTTAAATTAATTCCGAGTATAATTTCTAGCATTCACTGATATTTCTCGGACAAAAAATGTCATATAAAAAACTTAATATTCTATTAACTTTTTTTACACGTTAATTAATTATTTGCAGATAATAAACTAACATAATAATGATGTATATAATATCATATCAAGCGTTAATTATAATCGTACGATGTAATTATGCATATCAAATCATAATATTTGACTTTTTTGAATTTCAATTACTGTCCAGTTGGTCGAGTGGTAAGCGCGACAGCTTATTAAGAGAATTCGATCCTTAGGTTTGGCAAAGGAGTTATTATATGGATTTTCTAACTCTAATAGCAGCACCATACTTCTCAGCCTACTACTTTGGGGAACTACAGGCATTATTTAATTTAATTATTTAATGATTCAACGCTTTTTTGCCGACTAAAATTTTAACTTAGTCTTGGACAAAGTGGATATTTCGACCTATTCGTAGAATAAAGTTCCATGAGAACATATGACCAACACACTTTTTCTTTATTTTTTAGACTATTTAGACCTATATTTTATGGTAGTGGAACAAAAATTTAAATAAATAAAAAAAAAATTAAACTTTTGTTTCACTACATAAAATATAGGCCTAAACAGTCTGAAAAATAAAGAAAAAGTGTGTTGGTCACATGTTCTTATGGAACTTTATTCTACGAATAGGTCGATTTGTTGAATATACACTACGTCACAAAAATCGTACGTCCCAGCAAATTATCTACGAGCCTTCTGATGCCGTCCTCTTTATGTCGAGGCGGTTATATTGCAGTTATCATTTGAGAGATTAAAGACTAGCTTCAGATAAGTAGTTATTAATTAGGATATGAATCAAAGTTTTTCAAATAGACAATTCGAAATATTGACTACAAGTCATAACAGAACTGAAAACTGCCAAGACATATTTTCGTGAAGCCTACCCTCGATAATATTTGCAGAGTACCATTCATTCGAGATAGTTTAGTAACTGTCAACCCAGATACACCACAGTCCACCTGCCTCCGCGGCAAGAAAATATTAGAAGTCGGCTGTGGAGCTGGAATCCTGACAGAGGTACGTTTTGTTTTAGACTTTATCATAAGTTTTTAAATACTTCAAAACTAAAACAAATTTATTATAAATTTAAAGGCATACCCACGTTTGAGCTTCTTCGGCTATAGTTAGTTTCGCTTTTGTATACCGCTAGTTTTCTTGTGAATTAATTCTCAACGAATTTTCTTGAATTTTAACAGGCACGTTATATCAGTTATTATTATTACCTGCTATTCAACAACAGATAGAGTAATCATGTACTTAAATTTCAGGACTTGGCAAAACTGGGCGCAGAAATGACTGGCATCGACCCTTCCAAGGAGATGCTGGACGTTGCCGTCGAACACTCGAAATTAAATACCAGACTGACGAATAAACCTTCGTACATCTATACAACTATCGAAGTGAGCTATTTCTTATTTGTCTGTTTTTTCGTTTCTTACATTGCTCGTATTTCCGTACTATATGGGTTGGTACCTAAAAACTAAAATAACTGACAACTTGATTATTTTCCACCGTTAAGTGGTCAGTTTTCGTTGTAATAGTTTTCAACAAAGAAACTAAATTGAAAACTAGTCTACACATAACACATGTTCATATTTCATTCATGTATCATTCATTCGCGTACTTATGTTCTTGCCTTACACGCGACGAATGTCGACGTTATTTTACGTAGTAATCCGTTAACTGACATTCGCCAGGAGTTGAAATCTTTACTGAGAAAATATCTTATTCCATCGGGAATTTTGGTAAAAAATAAGTAAGTAATTTAATAAAGTAACATGATCGTATTACGTTGAAAGACCTAGAAGGTAGAAAAATAAGTAGGACCGCAACTAAGAAAGAAATATTATTTGAAGCTCAGATCACGTCGCTCAGACACAAAAAATGTATACTGCCTCGTTGGTCGAGCGCTTGCAAGCGCGATTGCCGATCGGGAAGTCTTGGGTTCAAATCCTGGATCG
>DWJK01004500.1:0-11961 GCA_018248815.1 Croniades pieria auraria
ATGAGAGGAGACTCATATTCCAACAGTGGAATGTTAATGGGTCGGTTATTATTATTATCTACTTACCTATCATTCTTATTACCTAAGTGTTTACTCATCCTTACTTTTGCATAGATAAATTTATTTCGTCTTCATTACGTATACTTCTGGCACTAAACAGATAAAGAGCCATATATTTATCGCGGTTAGCTTAGTATTCGTGCTGAGTGCGATACTCCAAAGACAGGCCAAACCGTTCGTAATTAATGCTTCCGTTTAAATCTATTGGACACTTGCAATCCAACTGCCTTTTCATTGTCATTCATTCTAGAACGCAACGAGCTGGTTTTGATATCTGAGAGCGATTACCTTGCAGTCCGTTCGCTCCGAGGCAGATCCCGCGGTCGCACTTGCGCAATGGCTGCGATCCAGTCGAATTAATTATCACATCGCGAGCCGGTGTTTGTTGGCTATTTATTGGTGCACGAGTATTGCAATGGTAGCCATTTTGTATTTTGAAATAGACTGTTAGAAGACTCTTTATTTTGTGTTTGCTACTAACTGTGTAAGAGTTTAAGTATATTTGAGTGTGAATCGTGGAAGTGTACTGCACTCCTCTGGCTACCCCTTCAGGGAAATATATTTTAGGTTATTTTATGTAAATGTCCTATATCCTAAGAGATTAATTCTTTTTAATTGTATTTGCTAAGACTCATTTCGTAAGAAAGGTTTTTTTAAGTTTTATTGGTTTGATTCTATTTAACTTAGCACTTGGAATGTTCTGGAATTGTCTTCGGAACTGCGCAACGATTAAGTTTCGTTCCGATGTTCCTTTTACCATTGCGTTGTTAGTTATTATATATTTACGTTTGCTATCGTTTATGCAAAAACAAAACACGATAGGTGATTACTTAAGGCCGACGTTATCTTAGAGCGCAAGGCGGATGGTATGCGGAATCGCGTGAGAGTTTATCTCGTCGTTCTGATCTGACAAGTGAGATTCTGGACGTCTTCATTTAATAAGCAATAATGATTCGGATTCCTGATTTATTTTAAAATGTATGACTGAAACATTTTTTTTTTGTTAGGTAGTGCGATTGCCCTTCGTTTTGTTTTATAACATACTTGACTATTTTAATTTTAATAATTATGCTTACGAAATGACACTGCCTCTCCCAATGAGCGATGGCGCTCATTGGGAAAGGCCTATGTCCAGAAGTGGACTGAGAAAGGCTGATGATGATAATGATGACGATGTTTACGTAACGTCATCATCATAATTACCCTTTTATCGTTCCACTGTTGGGCATGGGTCTCTCAGAACGAGAGGGTTTAGGCGATATTCTGCCATACTGGCTAAATGTGTGTTGCCAGATTCATAATACCTATACATAATATATATAATTATTAGTATGTAATTATTATAATAGTAACATTCTTCAAATATGAATGTAGACAACTTTATCATACTTGATGAAATAAATCCGATATTCTACCATTGACATCGCACAAGAAGAAATTACTCGTGAAGACTGTATTTTTTTTCTCGCTTCTGCTGTTTAAGTGTATAGCAGCCAAGTTTTCTTTTGTATTCCCGTTTATAAAACATACTAGAATGGATAGTATAATCGAATAGAGTAATATTGACATTTCACTAAACGAACTTATAAAGATAGTAATTCGTTTTTTCATATGTATTAGACAATAAATAAATACATATCCAAAAAATGGAAATAGTGACTTAAGCTCCGAGTAAAGCTAGGGAACGCAGGTATTGTAAGCGAACGTCGCGCTGTAGAGGCTCGGGGTGTAACGCTAATTGTATCGTTAATGGAACGAAGCACGGCATACCGCCATTACCGGCGGAGCGTACCGTTCGTATTTAAGTACCACGTTTATTAGAGTTGTGTGCTTAAAACGCTATTTAAATGAAAGCATTTAGACGCGTTTAGCTGGCGGATTTTGTTTGATTAATGTTTATATGTGACGGCGCGGCGTGACGGACGTGCTCTTGTGAGAAAACGCACAGAGAAAAATATTCACGACTAGCCGTTTATGGTGAATAATGTGTCGTACACGCGACTCTACGCCAGGGTCACTGTGTCATGCTTGTCATGAATACGTATCCATTTATAGCAGAACGTAAATATCCGTCTAAAATGTATAACACATTTGGCGTTTACACGAGTGTTCATGTGAAATTTGACTGCCTAAATTCTCTGCGAGGCAGGCCGATAGGTTTACCGTTGTGCCAATTGATAAATAGATACGACAAAAAATTAATCGGAGGCAGTCATGAAGACTGCCGAGAAAAGCGGAAACTTAAAACTTTTTTTTGAACATTGTATAATAGCCAGAACTCCGACTAAAGCTGACAAGTGGTCTAGCAAAAATTTGCTTAACCCGCGTAAAGAAGTTTTCACTTAAAAAAAACGGAAAACAAATGTAACGGCCTCCTTTTTTGAAGTCGATTGAAAAATAGTCCCTTTACGGAGCATATTTACATACAGAAGATAATATAATTTTCGCATCAAGTATGCGCAACAATTGCTATCTCGTCCGCTACAGAGCTTTTGATCCCTTCGAGGTCGTAACGTCCCACATTGCATACATTGCCCCGCAGGCACACGCGCTTCAACCAAGCGTTCATACAGAGAGCGCCATGTATAATGTTCTTTGTTTAATATACATGATGTACATATAGCTCATGTAAGTAGGCATTCGGTGACAATGACACGAGTTCCATGATTTTTGTTTATTCAAAAAGTACTCAACACGCTTAAAGAAGTTTTTACTTCAAAAAGTGTTCTAGGCGCCCTTCTCTATAAAGTATATGCTTATAATAGATATATGCTTATAATAGATATATTATTTGCTATAAAATAGAGACTTTGTGACGCTAATGTAGGGTCATCCTCACGTGCTAACAGTTCTCACTGGCACCTTATTAAAACATGGAATATAAAAAAAAATTGAAGATTTTAGTCAATTATAACCGTTTCTACAATTACAATAACATTTTCTAGTAATACGAAGAATCTTGCAAATTGTAAATAAAATGAAACTGCTTAAATCTGTTGCCAAAATCTCCTCGTTTCAGCACTGCTTAAGATTTTTCCGTTCCGAAACTTATTGCATCTGTCATATGTAGTTCTATAAACAAAAAAAAGGAACATTCTAGAGCTGACTTTGTTGCACGTTTGGAATCAGATGGATCTGTATGAGTAGTCACGAGATATACTAGTATACTATAAACTAAAAACAATTGAAGTGGTCATTCACAAAGCTAAATATATGTTCCGAATTATTAAAAAACGGGTATTTGCTTCCAGTAATTCATCAAAACAGAGGTCAGGCGGAGGCGAAGTGACCGGTATCGGCTCGCCACGAGCGCTTGTTTATTGCTAATGAAATGAGCACTATAATCTGCAATAAATGCTCCAGTACTTCAGAACAAGGCAGGCCGTAGAGCGGCTCAACAAGGAAAAGTCTTTAGAAATTCAAATATTAATGTCACGTGAACTGAGTTCGTAAATCACTAGTTTTTGCTTGATGTCACCCTCGAAAATATAAATTGTTCGGAGAAATAGCACAGCTTTTGACAAAACTAGTCACGGACGTTTGCTATTAGTCATTCATGAGGTTCGGTAAATCATTAATGTTTGTTAGACTTTACTCGAGTGTTCCTTGTTTTTAGATAAGTAAACTTTAAGACACATGTAGATAGTGAATTTAATTATATACCGTATATTAAATATTACCTAACATCATGTTTATAATCCCCAAAGTAGTAGGCAAGGGAGTGTAGAACACATCTACTTTTAGACAGTTACGATTACGTCCTACTATAGAATAGATGGTGAGCCTTTTGTCTTACACCGGGCATAACATACATAAAAATGTATGCAGTGGCAATGTATTCCTACGTAATCTTCAGGGAGTATCCGTAAATGACGTGCTTATTAAGTCCTATATAGGATGTGACACTAACTGCAAAGGGCCATGCGTGACCAAATGTAAACATACTAATAAAAAAATAATCGCCCCATTCCACTGTGGGAATATGGGTCTCCTTTCATATTGAGAGGGTTAAGGCCATAGTCTGTCACGCTGGCCAAGTGCGGCTTGGCAGACCACCTAACCTAACCTAATCTAACTTAACCTAACCTTACCTAACCTGCGGCGGTGGACGACTCTGCGAAATACTGGCCGCCTAAGGCTCACCATTAAAGCAGAGGGCGTCTACCAGTGTAACCTTTCTATTAATATATTAGATGTTAATACGGGGGGACGGGGGAGGGCGCGGAATAAGGTATCAAATAGCTAAATCCGCACTACCACGGCTCCACTACAATAAGAATGAACCTTGCCTCTGAGGTATTGTAAAACAGTACAATAAAACCCCCGTAAGGGCAGCATACCTTCATAGGAAAATGACAAAAAAAACGCAACCCAACCCAACCCAACCCTACCCAAACTAACCCAACCTAATCCAACCCAACCTAACCCAACCTAACCTAACTTAACCCAACATAACCTAACTTTACCTAACCTAACCTAAGCTAACCTACCCGAACCTAACCGAATATGAAAAATGATACCAGATGAAGAAGAGTATCATCATCATCCTGCTCCCGTATATGTATATATACATACATACATACACACGCCAAGTCCCTTACGGGGTAGGCAGAGAGCACGGAGTGCCAAATATCCCTATCCTTGCATACCTGCCGTATGCAAGGATAGGGATATATATAAATATAGTCATTCATTTAATGATTATTGTGGTTAACAAAAAGCAGACTTAAGGCCAATTGGCAGTTTTTACCCACCAACCCAGGTGACAATGAAAAGTTGGATATTGACCTAATCTTCTTAAATTTCAAAGAAAAGCTTAACTATACTCGAATGTTGGGTGCACAAGAAATTAAAGTCGTTCAGTACACGTGAAAGTGAGGATAGATTGATGACGTCCGTCCTGCACACGGCGTGGTCGAAAAGTTCCTAAAAGCTTTTTCGGATATCATGACGAGATATTAAATAAATATTATTTAGCAAACGTAAAGAAAATTTCAGTTTAATATAATGTACTGGTCACTTCACGATATTATGTTTTATCGACTTAGCAAATAAATTCTATATTCAAAAACGCGTATAATTTTGTGAAGAGATGCGGGTCGGGTTTTGAATCCACCAATCCCAAAGCGGGAGCCTCAAATCTGACCCACTTAGCTTGATCCACTTCTTTGCTTTACTTGATGTATAGGCATTTAATTGTTACCAAACGCGCTGATTAGTCTAGTCATTATTTTGTTTCGAAATAACATTCAAACGGAAAATTTAAGGGTTTAATTTTAAGATATTGAAATTAATTTAGGTTTTTAGGTAACGTTAAGCAAAAGTGTTGTGTTTTGTTTAAAGGGATGTGACGCAACATCTCTCAAAAAAAAAATGTATATTTGTATGTAGCTTTTTAATTTTATTTATTAGCGATATTCGCAGTACGACCCTATGAGAACGAGGTGGTATTTTAATTACCAACCAATATTGGCTGGCAAGTTGTTACGCCTGCGTCGTAAAAAACTAGAGATCAGTTAACTGTATTGTATTTTACAGAATCAAAATATTGAAAGACTTAACTTTAACATAAATGTATTATCATATCATCACACCAGGGCCCTACGGGGTAGGCAGGGAGTAGGCAATGTCAAGTATCTCTGTCCTTACAGACATGACATGTTTAATCTCCATTCAATATTTTCTTCACACATGTAAGCCGGTTTTCTGAGATTTCTAATTCCCCCATCAATCAAACGTAACACAATATCGCTTTATAATTCAATTGGTTACATGTGTAGGTGGTCAGCGTCTGAACGCACGTGGGCTGCGTCTCTGACCAATCCACAGTTCAGTTTTCAATAGCCGCAGTCACAACAATAAACATTTGCTTTCCCATTTCCCCTTTGAAAGGCAAAACATCGTTTTGTCATCGCGTTTAATTTCCAAGTGAAGCACGAGAATCGAGTGGAGTGGAGTGGAGAACCCTTGAGTCCCGTTGGCGAGTGTTGGTGGCGAGTGTTTGCGGCAAACAGCGACGTGGAATGGTTCGATGTGACGTCCCACTGAAACACGGAGACGGCGTAGGGCTGGCACATCGACTTCGGTGACAAACAAAATAACGAGCTTATATCGAACGAGGGAATCAGCTAAGGACATACATCAAAGTAAATTTTTAAATATAATACGTACAGATGTTCGTAGGGGCCATGTAAGGGGTTGAATTTCATTTAACTACGCCAAGCCAACCTCACACACTCATGGTGCACTTTGCAGGCGACAATCTTTGCTAGTTACCGGCTGATCACGGTTTCGCGCAGTACCTACAGGGATCGCTTAATACCCCGACTGTCGACGGAGAAGCGTAGGCAATGAGAATAGCCGTGCACTGCGATCCCAACTCACATATCATGTCTGGGGATTATAGGTAAAAACTTTCTATATCGAGGTCTATTTCCAGCAGTTGACTAAAACACGCTGGTGACATATCGCACCAATAAAACTCGTGGCTAATGGAACAGAAAGAAGTTCAATAAATAGTAGACAAAATATCGACTGCCGATCGGGGAGGTCCTGGGTTCAATTCCGGGCCGAGTACTATTGGATTTTTCTAATTTAGAATTTCTAGTAGTGACTCGGAGTCTGGATCTGTGTCCGGTGTATGGCAATAGGCTCCCCAGCTATTCCATGGGACTTAAACGTAACTGGTGAAATATGGGAGTGTACTATACTCCTCTGCCTACCTCTTCGGGAATTACAGGGGGGATGTTACGTTTTTACGTTTATAACGTTGTTACATTACAAATCGATTGTTAATAGTTTCGGTCCTAAATATGTCTATGAGATTTGATTATTTTGTGGTAAATGGAATCTCGTCTGTTCGATTATTACGACTACTTTTCCAAGGAAGAGTGCGACACGCGTATCGTCTAATGACGTCGATGTCGTGGTGGGAGCGCCCCAACACCCCACTTTTTATTATTTCAACTTCAACGCTGATCACAATGTCACGTTTATGAGTTTTATTATTTTTTTCACACAATACTCACACCCTCCGGTAAGTGTCAAACGGCAAGTGCCAAGGGGTTTTGCGATCCTAATGGTATAATTAGTGTTTTCTAGCAGCAGAAAATTAATCGAAACTATGAAAAAGTGTTCATTTTTACAATATAAAAACAAAGATTCATTGTACCTACTACAGTACTAAGTGTTAACACATAATCAATTATCTGCGAAAAACAACGCTGGAGTGATCTGACTTAATTATAATACTCATGAGACAGTAGCCGGCATCATTCGCACTTCCCCTTGTTTTGAACAGTCTCACTCAAACTAAAAGCGTCTATTCCATCCATTTAAGTGAGTCCTTAATTGCCTCATAATATCTCTAGCGGCGGAGGCTCGGCCATTTCTCCACAAAACGTATCGTTTTTCTTTCACTCCGTGCGTGGTGTAAAAAAGCGCTCGTTTGTAGTGATGAATGATGCCGCTGACGGGAGCCAAGTAATTGGGTGTCGAAGTCTAAAGCTAAAAGCATACACGTGTTGCTGCAGATCGTACCGCCATGTGATAGGGCATTGTCCATGCTTTATCTCGCTGGCTGTACACAATAAATTTTCGTTGTGGAATCGTGTCAACGTAAGTAGAGACGCGTGAAATATTGGCGTGGTGCTTGTAAGGGCCTGAACTCGTAATCAGTCTGACCAAACTTTATTAGAGGCCTTTATGTCTATATTTTTTAAAGCATACAATAATCTCATATATATTTAGATGTTTTAAAAAATGTTCCTCTAAAAAACTTTTTTGTATTCAAGTATCATTGTATTCAAACTTCTTTGTATTCAAGAATACAAATTTACATGCTATCAAATTTCAAGTGTTATGAAAGTTATTATACCTTAATCAATAAGGAACCTTTTCCAAATTTTGAAGTATACGGTAGTAAAATTTTATAAAAACTACATAATTTTAAAATATTACTACATCATTCTAATTTTAAAATGTATGCCGTCGAAGAACCTGTTATGTGTAGTTGAAGCGGAGAAAGGATATTTCCCTCGACCCCATGCCGAGATACTAGGTCGTCATAACAGGAGTCTAAACCTGAAAGATAGCAGTATTGTGCAGCTTGTCTAGGCAAGGCTAAATGCCCTGGCCGCCTATGGGCAGCAACTAAGTCTGTGCGAAAAGCTGTGCTCTGCGATCCCTAACCAGCATGCCCAATGTGAGGATGATGAGCAGAACGATTCTGGGGCAGCCTATGTTCAACAGCTCATTAAATTTGTATGATTGTATACTTCATTTAAGTCAGTGCAAGTTTACTCAACCTAATTAATATCACGATAAAATACGCAGTGAGTAATACCTAAATAAATTATTCAGTTAATTATAAGAGCTTCTAATTTTAAATTCCCAGTATTGGATCGGAGTTTGGACTTGTGCCCGGTATATCCTAATAGGCTCACCCTCTCATTCCCTGGGACATATAAAATAACTGGTGAAACGTGGGCGTGGTCCCCTCTGCCTACTCCTTCGACGTGATGTTAAGTTAACCAGAATTTACGAAATAAATGCCCAAGGGGCAACGTCAAACGAAAGTTCAAGGGTAAGTAACACAATGTTCAGAAATGTAAGCCCGAGATAAAACCAACCATTACTGAAGATAGAAAATACCTCGCTACAAATCCTTAAAGCTGTACGAACTCAGGTTCTAATTTTGCGTGGACTGTGTCGGTATAACTGCCAATAAATACTATCCTGCTCTCTTATAAATTGAAATCGACAATCCTTTTGTAATACCTCGGCAAGATACAAATACTGCTGCGCTTTATCCGACGATATTGCGGGCTATAGCGGCTCAGCCACGCGTAACGTTGCCCGGAGACGCCCGCCACGGACCCATAGCTGCCGAGCTATAGCTATGATTAGCTACCTTCATAAATGTTTTTACCTTCTCTCTTTTGCGCATCCCCTAATTGGGTGGTGCGACTGTACTATAGAGTGGATATTTTAAGAGACACAATGTAGATTTTATATCGATTCGCCTTTGTATTAAATCATTCATTCCTTGTTTTGCTACATTTGAGTATAATTTTCAATATGTAGGAATAAGCGTCTTGTCTGATATAAATAGCAATTAGATTTTTGATATATAATAATTTATCAACGATGTCGAAAACGTAACGTAAATACAGGGTATTTTCTCCGCCAAAATAAAATAATATCAGATGGAGAGCTCGGAGAATTGCGGCTATCAAAACATAATACTTTTAATACGACAGGCCACATCGAAGTCAACATGTACACTCGTACGGTTCGGTGTCGAAGCGTAGCCGGCGATGCTGCTAAAGAACACTGCAACTTCCTTTCAGTTTGCGCCTAGACGCAAAAGAACAGTAGGATAACTGCAATATTTCCTATAAGCTGTATACTTTTTTATTTTAATTAGCGTTGTCGCAACAATCGGTATCCATGTACCTACATATGTACATGGATCTAGCACCACCCAAGATTTTAACATTCCAGTTATACGTATCCTAACATGGACTACGTAATGGAGATGTCCACTTTCATCTCCTTACTATCTTATAATACCATGTTACCAATTTTCATGTCACATTTCTGCGTTTTCCATCCCGTCTGATACATCTGAAGAGCTCATACTTACCCCAGCGCTAGTAACGAGTGTAGGTATCACTCGTGCGATCGCCTACTGTTGTTCCTTTACTGCGTCGCTCGCTACTATTGTCCGCTGCTCGCTACTTATTTCTCTGCTTTTCACGCTTCACGATAATGGGAATTTTTGAAATTGCAGCAATACACATACGGACTCGATGTAGCCGTGGCGGCCGGCGGAAATTTTGTTCTTGTTCGCTCTTCTGTGAGTAATGACAGTATTCTCCGAGATGTACTTACGCTTCCACTCCTCATTTTTATTTCCTCTGGCTATTGATAAAGCAGTATAGGAGTATCGCTGCTTGTTCTGTTACGTTTATTTCATTTATTGCGCTCTTGCAGGATTTACGTGCTGTTCCACTATTGCTTCTTTCATATTTAATTGATATTATTTTGGTTGGGCTAATTAAGCGCTTTTATAGATTTGTTACCTGTTTTACGTGGGATTTCATTGTATTATGTATTACGATGGCTACAGAAGTATAACATCTTAAGCAATTAGCGTAAATTTCTACGAAACATGGTTTTCAAAATAACAGATGTGAAAATTGTGCAAAAGTGCATCCTACAGGGTTTTTTTAAACTTGCGTCACAATTACGTACCTATAGATTAAAATACTACGTGCTAAGTAAATTGTACATCCAGTATGTTATACAGAGGGTATCAACAGATAATCTAATATCAGTACTTAGATCCAAAACCGTTATTCTCAAGCACAAAAATTCCCTCTAAAGCTTCATATACGTAAGTTCCGGTGAGTCCGGTCCAGTGTTAATCGAATAAAAATAATCGATCCACGTCCGGCCGCCAGCTGTCCGCGGAAGCGACGACGGAAGCGCACGCGCCACCTGCCCTCAGGACCTTGCTTCCGTGATAAGCCTTAAAAGTGTTGACCTCTTTACGCACACATAACAGGTTTCGACCATATGAAAGCAGTTACGTAAGTGCGAAATATTGAAAACTTTGTTTCGTCTTGTATTTCAATTCTATTAAATCTTGTCTTCCTTATTAAATTCTTTCAATTCTATTTAAATTTCACAAAAAACATTCCTTGCGCGTAAATGCAATTATAAGGACATGAATAGATTAAGAATTGCTTATGTTTAAAAATCTGATAGAAGTTCCTTTTACCTTTTAAAACGTAACATCACGCGTATAATCCCCGAAGGGGTAGGCAGAAGAGTGTAGTACAACCCCACGTTTCACCAGTTACGTTTAAGTCCCACAATAGAATAGGTGGTGAGCCTATTGCCATACATCAAACACACATCCAGACTCCGTATCCCTACTAGAAATTGTAAATTAGAAAAATCCCATAGTACCTATCCGACCCGGGATTTGAGCCCAGGACCTCCCGATCGGCAGTCGCGCTTGCAACCACTCGACCAACGAGCCAGTCAACCTTTTATGTCAATTGAAAACATCCAAGCTATCACACTTAAGTATATGACCAATAGCAATGTATAAGTTTTACTATTTATTATATGAGATAAGAGCCAGGTTCGAAGTTTTAATACTGAGTACTTGACAATATAAATAAATATTGGTCTTATGTAGTAAAAACATTAAACTAACATTGCATAAAATATTAACTTACCCACTTTGTGCTTGCCGACACCTGTTCACCTCTTAACAGTGCATCGCTGGCGACAGACCGCAACGATGAGTTGACAATCAATGAATGAAACGGAAGAATAATCATTGACACAATTTCTAATGAATATGTAATTATTTTATTGGTTCGGTGCTCTCTGCCTACCACGCCATCTAGATAGCCAAATACCAAATATTTATCCTATAAGACTTAACATGATTTTTCTAACCTCATCATTCACATATTACGCCGTGCCAGTTTTGGAGACTTATTAATTTTTAATAGCTTCCTAATTTCATATGTCTATTCTAAATATCTCACATAATATTTAAATGAGCATCTGTCTAAAACTTCTTTATACTCATCTAACATTGCAACTGACTTGTGCGAAGCTCGTTTCGTAAAGGAAATAACGAAATCCAGCGTTCTATTTCCTCTGATTTCTTTCAGGTATGATGATATTTCATTTTCATCTGCGTCTCTGCATACAAGTCTATCGAATGTGCAGCCAACTGAAGGCAGACAGACAGTTTTTTATTCGGCGCTCACACGATGCACGAGCTCCGAGTTCACACATCACGCGAAGTGTGCACGTGAGGCGATAACTTTACGCGATAAAATGTGTTTCGTTAAAGTTCAGTAGCATTGTGCC
>DWJK01004501.1:0-11961 GCA_018248815.1 Croniades pieria auraria
AGAGGTGCGCGCCATGGATTTGAACCCAGAACTCTCGGAGTGAGAAGTTGAATTCTTAACCACTAGGCTATCACTGCATCGAATCAAGACGGCCATCGAATCGTTTAATGATTAATATAATATTTTAAAATGGCACGTGGGAATTTCAATTTTGGTGAACATTTAATATCTTTGCAAAAACAAGTGTGAGTTCCGATGACGATTGCGACATCGTTGAACATAACCTTTATAATTCCCTGTGTGCGAATAGAGAGCCGTTTTACTGGTCACAAATATTTAAACATTTGACTTTAAAGTCAGGTATTTTATTGCTCATGCAATCTAGAGAGAAACAGTAGCGCTACGGTCAAAGGAAATAAAGTTTCAGAGATCCCACCCTGAGCAAGCCGTTGTTAATTATAGCAAATATTTCAAAAATATGCAGTTAATGTCAAAAAAGTCGTGTTAATTATCACAAAAATGCCTGTTGAGCAAAAACCTCAAACGCGGCCGCCATGTTGCCGCCAGGATACAAATGATGGCGATGTAACGAACCGAATCCGTGGCACCAGCGTCATCATGCCCACAGATTGTAGGCGTTCTATATGTTTGTTTTTACAGGATTTGTTACGTCACCATCGTGAAAGATAAAGATAAAGCTTTTGTATTGGAAACTAATTAAGAATAAAGCTCATTCTATCATCAATGTAGGCTTATTATAACATTCGTTAAGTTCCTGTAAGATCAAATGGAACCTACAAACGCATGTAAAAACGTACTGCTTTTAGGAAAAAGGACAGGGTTCAAAGGATTGAATCCTCGGGCTTAGCGTCACATCTTCGGTTGTAACTAGCGTGACAGACAGATTTTATTATTGTTATTTTTTATATAATACATTAGCGATTGGTCGCGATCCTGCCTCATGGAAAGCGCAAGTGCGTAACATGAACATGCATAGAAGAAGTCTATTTTCCTTTGCTTTGAATTATCCTATATTTGATTGGAAAGACGGCCATCGCATCGTTACGATTTTTCACTCTTTGTCCGTCCAGATAAAAATCAAAATAAAGAACAATATTGTGCAATGTTCTTCCTCGTATTCTGTTATAATCAATAACGTAACATCACGCCTGTAATTTTCGAAGAGGAGGCAGAGGAGTATAGCACACCAAGTTTCACCAATTACATTTACGTCTCATGGAATAGCTGTTATGAATAATGTACTTTAATATTATACAAAAATCTATGAACAGGTGACTCTGAAAAGGTGTTACCAAAAGGTGCTTTGTACGAGAAAGGCCAACCAGGTACGTTTCGGTATTTTTAATTAATAAATAACGCATATTTAATATTTTCCGGAAAAATATAGTTTAATTAATGATTTACCGACATCTTACCGAAATTAAAATTTGATTACTAAATTCCGACAACATTTTGTCGTTATCGTTGTTACACGAAACAGACAGTTAAAAAAGAATTAAATAACATTTTGTTATAATTGATCCATCAAGGTAGCAATGTAAGTATGATGGTGAAATAAACCCGATGAATGAAATGAAGAGGAGAACGAACGAACAGTTATTGAACGACTGTTACCAGAAATGTGTCTAGAATTGTAAAATTTCAGTAACGAACCTACAATAGGCCAATGTAATGACTACCCACATCGGGAAAACGACAAACGAAAACTTGCATGAATTCTTATACAGAACATTGGGTAAAAATAGAACGCTTAGAATATCATTTGGCTTAATTAAAAAGGAAAATTAGTTGAAATCGTGAACGTAACAGGGAAATCAAGACCGACGTTTCTGGTAGCATTTATGTCATTGGGTTTTTGGGTTAATTTGAATCCAGAATCGTCGTCTAGAACAGCGTGGCCGGCTGCTGTTTGCTGATTTTATCAGTACACAACAGTTTTCTATCTGTTTCAACTAACTTGCCCCGAAATTTTGGAAATCGTATATTCTTTTCTACAGTAAAGATAATACTAAAAAAACAGATTTTAATGTTAATGAAAGACAGGAGCACTTTTAATGTAATTATATCGTTGGAATAAAAATATTTCTATTTCTATTTCTTTAATGTAACATTGATACTAACTTATACGGTGTTAGGTTTGAAATCATTGTTGAATAAAAGTACTTCTCCATATAACTTAGTTTTTGCTGCTTTATCTTAGACAGCTATACAGATCTTTCTTGACCCTTTAACACCAAATGAGTACAATAAATCTTTAAACTTGATTTTTATCATAAATATTGATAAGACTGTGGCTTAGAGAAAATAAAACACTATCACTTCGTATACATAGCGATAATATTTGATTTGCCAAAAAAATTCAGTTGTGTTATACACCCATTTTTATTTTACCTGTGATTGCAAGGATTATTTTATGCACACCATCGCCCATTGTCCAACCTTGTTATATTTCTTTTGCATACTGCGAATTCGCAAATTCGGACCGATTAAATATTCATAGACGACATCAAAGCATTCGATAGAGCTAACTAAACAGTATTACTGTTATGATTGTCGTCGTATTTTAAAGTACTAAATGGTTTCACATTATTTCCGTACTACGCAAAATCAGGAGTACCACAAGGGTCCATATTAGGGCCCCTTGTTTAACGTATACTCGTACAGTAATATGTACGCATAGAAATTCACATTTATCAACTTTTTAAAGATTGCCGAACCCTTTCGGGAATTATAGGCGTATTGTTAGGTTTTTTTATCAGATCCATGAATAACATTAAATATTGTTACATGTATTGTTATTGTACATTGATGTATCCTTCCTAATGCTATTGCTCTACCCACCTTTATTAAATGAAGTCGCATATAATTAGTAACTATAAGTATTTTTAGATAAATAATTGTTGTATCGTGTTACTTTGTTCATGAGTTTTAAGTGAGTGTAGGTCTTCCTACTTTCTTCATTATAATATTAACGCAAACTTTCGAAAATTCCTAAATATTCTTTTGTCTTACTACAGAGTGACTTATTATGTGCTATTTTTTATGCATAGTTTGTGCTTAAGTGTATTATAATTTATAAAAAAAACCTTAGACGCCATATCTGTTGCAGTGACTACGTGAAATTTTAGTAAAAACGCCATTAAACAGAACCATAAAAGCTTATAGAAAAGATAACAGTGGAACAATAGCACGACTCCAATCGCCGCAATCGCCCACAATTGGGCATAAACCACGCGCTGCCACAGAACAATGCCCACCTACTTTATATCGTATTTATCAATCTCCGCTCAGCGGGGGTAGGGCTGCCAACTTGACCACTTTAATAATAAACAGAAATGGGATTTTAAATACTTTTTCACCCATTTTTACTGAAAAGAGTAGACGCGAGATCAAAACGTAGATATGAACGTTCTAAATAAATATATATATGGATAAGTTAGTAAATTTTATTAGTTTAATTGTAAATGAGAAAAGTATAGATATATCAAATCTAAATGACGCAGACTTGTTTAAACTGAACATAGATTGGCTTAAAAAAAAAAGTAACATCACGCTTGTAATCCCCGAAGGCGTAGGCAAAGGAGTGTAGTACACTCCCACGATTGGGTTAATTATAGATATTTGGTTTAGTCGTTCATTTTCATTAATGTAGAATGCTCTAGTACTTATGATTGCTTCACCATCTGTAAGTACATACTCATACGGGTAGATAAAAGGAGAGTTCAAATATTGATAATGAAAAAATTTTTTAAATAGTTCCTCTTCAAAACTATAACTACATTAGGAATATCAAAAATGACATCTGATATTCTTTGTAGCTTTAACAAACCTTCTGTAGCTATTTTGACATATCTACAGGCAGAAGGGTATTAACGATAAATATTTATGAAAAAAATGCCAAAACGTAAGGCAGAAAGCAACGCCCTGCACCGCCAGCGCTTCCATTCGCGATATAATTCGTAACAAACGAGATGGTTATTAATATTTTATTTCTCTTCAAGAGCCGATTTATTTTTGTGTTATGCGATTGTTTTAGCACTCCTTTGAGTTTTCGGTAACGTGATCCGTTCGCGAAATATCTGTAAAATGAGCACCTATTATGTGAACACCAGGAGGTATATTTGCGTAACGTTCTGTAAAGTTCTGTTCCAGACGATGTTCTGGTTACTCGTTCATTGGAAATTAGTTAATCACGTTCCTTGCTAGTAAAGTTATGATTCTCACACTACCTTTTGTTTCTTACGAGACTGTTTTTGGGATGGAATTGCGCAAGTAGGTTTTAAAAAAATTATCACCAACCTCCCATGGGCTTGTTAATTTAAGATCAACTGGGAATATGTCACATGTGTCTCGACAGTCATGAGAATGAAAACCATGAGCTCGTCATAGCATGAATTTTGATTAAATTATGTTTGGCTTGATTCATGCTGCATTTGGCGGCAAATCATCTAGAAGGAGTTGGCTAGGTCTAAACTACTCATACTATCACAAAAAAACACACCGAGATGAGTAAATCGAGTCTCCGTCGCGACCTCGTTGCAAGCGGCGGGAGCTCATGAGGAAGGACCTCGTACAGGTCCGAAATTGGTCGGGCCATCCCGAAAAACGTACGTGAGCGAAGCCGGTGCATATTTCATCATCATCATCATCAGTCTATCTCAGTTCACTGCTGGACATAGGCCTCCCCCAATGAGCTCCATCGCGCCTTGTCCTCGGGGTGCTAAGTATCACCAGGCTACCTACGGCTACCACAAACATCATCTGGGGGTCCTGGGTTCACATCTCGAGCCAGGACTATGGGAATTTTTTAATTTAGAATTTCTAGTAGTGACCCGAAGTCTGGATCAGTGTCCGGTGCATGGCAATAGGCTCACCACCTATCCCATGGGACTCAAATGTAACAGGTGAAAAGTGGGAGTATACTACACTCCTCTGCCTACCCGTTCGGGGATTACAGGCGTGACGGTAAGTTTAGGTATTGTATAAAAAAAAGGGCAGAGTACCAAACGTGATTAAAATGTTATAACAAGAATAGATAATTCTGCTTAGCAATGATGCTTAGGTGGCGAAAAAGCAAGAATGTTCATGCCAGACCTACTGTCGGCCGTTAGCGTGGTGAAGCTCGGTGGGGCGACGCGAGCTAATGTTACATGTACGAAGATTGTTTAATATGGGACCATTGATCTTGGTGAAATTTAAATTACAATATTTTAAAACACGTAGTGTGTGTTGCCGACAAAATCGATACCTGAATGTCGTAAATCTAAGAATAAGTTTCGGAAGCAGGTATCATTTCTAAGTTGGTCTCTACTGCAAACGGATGAAACGTGTTCTAAGTTTTATAATATTATCCTCAGATGATTTTAAAAATATTTGATTACCGAATAATATTTGAGTCCTATCCGAGTTGAGCTACAAATGTTTCTGGTGTTCAGTTATCATGTTTAAAAGCTTTAAGCTTATCGCTTTAAAACAATTATCTTTTAAAATCGTCATGATTTAAGCTTGTGTTTTTTTTCTCAATAATACGAAAATAATAAATCAACTGAATACAGCTGGAATTTTAATTACCTGTTGTCACATAAAAACATTACGAATACACCACAATTACCCATAAATTATATCGAGAATAATCCACGCAGGAATTGAGACAGGAGCAAGCTCCCGTTTCCCCAAGTTCTGCACTGATAACGGGTTCTAAAGGTCTTGAGAAATGAAGCAAAGAGGCTCGTATGCATGATGAAGAGTTTATCAGTTGAAAACTACTGAATAAAAAGTCATCCCTACCCTGCTGCTTGATAAGACATTAATTACGGAAGGTGGTAATCATGAAACAAAGGTAATTATTAAATATTTAAGATACGGGTTGCAGCCCATTCAGCGGTTTGTAACCATCTCGGCCGCTACATTACAGTAATCTCGATCACGCGAAGAAGGAACCCACATCCAGGAGAATGTAAAACGTCATCAAAGAACAATCGGACAGTGAAACAATTAGTCAAATATCCCCAGATTTATAAAACAGCGGCAATAAATCAATAAATACATGAAAGCAAAGTTTTATGGCCTGGAGATACTCATAAACGTTCTGAAGGGTGCTACCATCAGCTTGATGTCAAGCGTCCGCCCTATAAATACCCTCGGACTGGTGGCGAGCTCTCTGATCTCCGCGGCGGGCGTCACGCTCCACCGCCGCCTCTAATCGTACCGCCTACCTTACAGACGAACCCTTGCGCAACCAAATATCACCTCTAACTCAACTGAAGAAAGTCCACTATCATTTACATTAAACAGACGACACTATCTTCTGGACGAATATTTCCAACTATAGGAATTTGTGTCATATTCTTTATTCCATGAGGTTGTGATTAGCTTGTGTCGCTGCAGGACATACATTTTGAATCGACTCTCTTAAATGCGGAATGAACTGAACTATCTGAAAACGATGCATTTTGAGATTTACTGCCTTAAAAATAAGGTGTAATTTATAACAATGAGAGGACAAAGGGTGAAGAACAACGGAAGCGGGGAGCCGATGCTATCTCCGACGATCTTTAATTAGCTGCTTTAATTAAGAAATGCAAGTTATTCGAAGCGATAATTGGATCATTAGTTTCCATTTCTTGTGCAAACGCCGCCGCACTCGCAAAAGCTTTCATACATGCACGAAGCTGAAAAAGCCTTTCATTAATATAAATAAGTCTTAATAACGAATGTTGACATAAATTCAACAAAACCTCGACGAGAAGAAAATAAGAAATAGAAATGTAGTATAAAATTACAATCAAAGCACTTAAACATTGACTTGATAGGAACGAAAAGATTCCCTATACATACGTTTGTAAATTTCTTCATACTGCTGGCGCCTCGCACACATGTTTATAGTCACGCATACATATACTCGTAGTTGTCACACACACATTGTGAGTAAATGTGAAGACGTGTTCTGTGTGTACAAGCAGCGGTGACAAGCCCTACCCGGTATCGATATCAAAGGGACCGCCGTTTCCCACAAATGTTGCTAGTGCTGCCTGAACAAGATATCGACAAAGTACTTATAGGTATAGTGAATGTCTTATAATAACCTATAAATAGAGAACGTTACTATTAAAAAAGCACTGTTGACTAATGTAGCTCTCATGTTCACATGTAAGGAACCTGGTGAGAAGACGTGTACTAACTGGCTGCAGATCACTTTCATTAAGACTTTAGAATAGTATTAGATATTAGTATTGGCAGTAAAATAACAGATTAACAAGCTTTTTTAAAAATAGACTCCTTCAATGTTTCTTTTCAATCTAGAATAATTTATTATTAACTATGCTCCAGTTGACTATTGCTTAGATGGCAGCACTATCGACTATGAGAAGGTAATTGACAAATATGTCAAGTACGTCTATATCCATGATCTTAGAAATAGATACGCTATCCTACTATCTACAAGTGTTACTCTGGTAATTTGACATGAACTCTCGAATTGAACTGCAAGACATTATGACCTATCTTTCAATGGACAATATTGTCTAAATGGCAGCACCATCTTCTATGACTTTGTGATTGACAAACAAATGAAATACGCCTAAATATCTATGACTACGAAGTAGGTATGCTATCCCACTATTATCGAGTATTTCTATGTATGTATCTATGAAGTTTATCAGCCCCGAGTTCGAGTTCTCTTGATCGTTACTTTTGTATCAGATAGCCGTGTGTGGAGTCTAAAGATTATTACAATTTGAAATAATCGATAAACAGATTCACAACACTACAAAACTTGTAGCCACAGATGCAACTTATTAGCTGGCGCCATTTTTGAGTGCAGCTACAGTAACGAATGTCACAGCACTCGCAGTCAGACCAGATCGAATGTCGAATGACATACTGAATGTATGGTTGACATTGGTGTCAATGCGCTGAAGACGCTTATGTACATTCAAAAACAAAATCTTTTAGTACATAGTACAACACGTAAATGCACGTAATAAACGTTAAAATTAGATCAAGTCGATATATACTTTAATAGTTTGCACGCGACTGTACGGAATGTGTGAGGTAAACATTCATCATCAGATCATCAAGCCTTTTGAAGGTATTACTGATAGACACGGGTCTTCTTTCCACAGACGTTGTATTTTCCACGCTGGTCACAGTTTGGGGAAATACAGTCGCGACTTTATTTTATATATTCATAAGTTATCCGAACCAGTTGAATGTGTTGTCTATGTTCAAGATACAACGTAGTGCATGGTGCAGATACTTCGTGTCGTGTGACGTCATCAGGTGGTCAGTGCCAAGTACCTGTCTCCGGCGCTTGCGTCTGATTTGTGGACCGTCACTTCAAACAAACTCGCTGACAACTCTACCTACGTACGTCTACAATTATAACATACACGGGTCTTGCCATATGCGTAAAGTTCAGCGAGTCTCTTAATGGTAGGTATAGAAAGGTTTGTGTAGTTTGCTCAACCGAGGTTTTGTTATTAATAATAATATATTTGGATAATGTTGCCATATAGCCATCTATACACAAATATAGCAGACCCTGTTCTATGGTTAACAGATAGCTAATAAACTCACTCGGACAAGTATTGTCCTCGGAAACGAAACAAACCAAGAACCACCTGTTCAGCCGACTTGCTGACCACTGGAACCAACGAGCCAGCCTTAGAGTCTCTGTAGATTGTTAACATAAAACCATGTCGATTGCATATAATTAGGCATGTATCGGTATCTAAGTATTGTAAGATTGTAATCTCGGCGGGAACTTATGATAAAGGATCTTATATAGGTCTGAAACTAGTCGAGCCATCCCGAAAAACAAACGTGTCTTGACGTCAGTCTTGCCTTTATATACATAATACTGTAAACACTCACGAGACATTTAATAGTAAAGTTGATTATACTACGTAGAATGGAATGAAAGTAAGAACGAAAGAAAGAAAGAAAAAGAAAGAAAATAACTTTATTCGCAAAACAAAGCAGGACATATTACAGGAAAAAATTAGACACATAAAAAAGAAAAAAGAAGAGAACATAACAAAATACAAAATTTTAAAAAATAATGATAGATATATAATATAGTCAAAAAAACAGTTACATTACAGAAATAGTTCAATGGGGAACTGTGCTGCAGTACGCTGCGAACAGGTACCTCACTCGGCATGGGATGTGATCAGGGAATCACAACGCTGATTTTAAGTGAGACCTAGAGTGAGAATTATAGTCCAATATCCTGTAAATATGTGAACATCGCGATAAAAATGCTATGCTCCTCATCCCGTCACACTTAGGACAGTCTTCTGTAAGCAACAATAGATACCAGCAGATGCGCCATTAGCAGTTTGTTCGTAGTCTTCATACAGAACACCATCAGGGTAAATAAAACCCACTTACAAAGGAATCTAACTGAAGGAACTATTATGTCGATTTAAATCATGTAGATGAAATATATGTATGTATGTACAATGATACGTATGTTACGTACATATCTTCAAGCCACATCCCTTGCGGAGTAAGCAGAATTCTTTCGATCGGTTACAAAACAAATTTGTGCATTTTAAAATTAAATGTCACTTGCTGTAACCGTGAAGGAAAATTTAAGGAGATTTACCCACTATACATTTCTCCATAATATTCTCTGAGGCGCGACAAGTCTGCTAACCCACATTTGGCTAGCATGGTAGACTAGTGCCATAACAATTTTCTTTATGAAATAGGACCCCTTTTCAATAGTGAAACGATAAAAATACTTGATGCTGCATAAAGACTGACTGAGTCTTTTTTCGTCCATTTTTTTTTCAGTAACCGTGTTTCCCCAATCGTATCGATAGATATATGTGGTTTTCTAACATTCGGGATGATGACAGCCTTAACATTGTGCGGTATATAATATAATCTCGCTAATAATACGATGAAAGAGCCAATTCAATAAAACTTTTATGACAACACGCTCGGCCAGAACACCGTTCAGAGCTGAGCTCATGTTCAATGGAGTTGATCGTTACGTGTCCGCCGTCGACACGACACATTAATACACCAAATAAACACGAGAATCTGGCGTGACACGATGGCACATTATTTATGCTTCAGGCTCGTGCATTTTATTTCTCCTTTTAGCTAACAAAAACTCTATTTAATACACCCCATTTCATCGCAACTTTATATATTGTCGGCTTTTCATTTTCGAGGCGTTTAAGAGAAAAGGCGTTGGTAATTGATGTATCGTAAAGATTACTTACGGAATTATTGAATCATTCACCATCTTCAGCCTATCTCAGTCCACTGCTGGACATAGGCCTCCCCTCAAGAGCGCCATCGCGCTCTGTCCTCAGCTTGTCGTATTCAGCATCTGCCTGCAGTCATTCGCAGATCGTCATTCCATCGGGCCGGAGGTGGTCCTACACTATGTTTGCCGAGCCGCGGTCTCGTTAAATCGTTAGGAAATCATTATCCCTTTAATTTAAGGGAGATATTTATATTATATACTCCGCAGTGTGAGGTAACGCTATATAATTAAACATATACGTAAAAAGATTGTTAATGTCTAAATTATATATACTTACTTGTGTTTCATTCGTTCGTCACTGTAAATTCTACCGCCATCATCAAATGTCGTGCATAAATTAAAACACATGTAAAACGGTTGAATTCCATAAAACGGTTATAATATTAATACGGAACGTTAAAACTGAAATCGTAATATTTATCATCTATGAATAAAGCTAGGCGCAGACCAGTCGCGCGTCAGCGACGCGAGGCGACGCGCGGCGTGTTCGGGGAACTGCACTTTCATGTCGACGCTCGGAGTCCTTTACTCGGAACTCCGGCTGAAGCCAATTTTCAGCGCATTGACGAATGCTTTTATCGGTTTTGTTGTCCAAACTTACAACGGATATGATAATTCATTTTGATTATTTAGTTTATATTCGATGAAAGAAAGAACAGAGATATTATCTTAAATCATCAGTGATGTCAGCGCTCCGCGCTTATGAGTCAATTAAAACCAATAGGTTGACATATAAAGGATAAAATAACAGTTAAGTAGTTTAAACAACGTCAAAGATTTTAGCGTTTGCTTAAAAAACGGCAAAAAATCTGTTACTGAAACATGACATACAAATCTATGTTAGAATACACCTACCTAATAGAACGACTAACTGATGGAATAATAGCTAATGATAGTTTAATTCTGAGGATTAATCTTCAAAACTCTTATAGTCAGAGATACACACAAACATAGCTGTGTTGACACTGATGCTTACGGCCAAAAGTCACGACGCTGCGACACGCACGTAGCGTGTCTCCGGGAAAATACTTAAACAGCATTCGCGAGACGTAAGCAACTTTTGAGTGACGATATCCGCAAAGTGGCTGTCGGTAGTTGGATGTGAAGAGCTGAAGGACTAGCTCAGTGGCATGCCATTGGAGAGGCCTATATCCAGCAGTGGACGGGAGTAGGCAGATGATGGTGAAGGAACTTTTATCTATTTTTCAATTGTGGAACAGTTTATTGAAATATATAAAGCAAATTTAAAACGAGTATAGTCTTAGACCGTCGAATATCTCAAGTGGCGGATATTTTATAACGTCAAACTAATGCTATTAACCTTTAAGTGGATAACAAGTGGGCAAGCTATTTAGATAAAACACAATCTTCCGTCCAATTACATTCCTCGCAGCGGGTTTGAGACTATTGCACACTGCTCAGTCGAGCAATGAGCCGCGGTGAGCTGCGGCGAGCCGCGCAGCCGCTCGCGACACACCTCGTTGCGACACATGTAGCGTGTTGCGATTCTGTACCCACCATTAACCTGGCCAGATATCAAGCTGAGGTCGTCGTCCTGGACTGTTACGCAAAACTTTCCTTTTCGCGCGGAGAAATTTAAAGCAGTGAGAAATAATATAATTATTCGTAATCGCTTATTTGCCGTTTGCCTACTGATACCAATCTTTTTTTTATAAACTTTTTTATTTGAAGAGGAAATATATTTATTTTGATGT
>DWJK01004502.1:0-11960 GCA_018248815.1 Croniades pieria auraria
TTTCTAAGGTGTGTGAAGTCCGCCAACCCGCACTTGGCCAGCGTGGAGGACCAAGGCCTTACCCCTCTCAATATGGGAGGAGACTCCTATTCCAACAGTGGAATGTTAATGGGTCGATAAGTGACATATAAATGTACTTACCTCATAGTTCAATAGCCTCACCCCCTATTCCATGGCACGTATAACATAATCGGTCAAAAGTGCGAGTACTATACTCTTCAGCCTACTGCTTCGGAGAAATACAGGCGTGATATTACTTTACTTATGTCAAAGTCATATATCCGCAATACGACGGTTTATTTGTTTGACATTCAAAGCATGAATAAAACAATAACAAGTACCAATTACACCGACATGACAAAGTGGGTGCGATTCTCGCAATCGATCCTCATCCATCACGCCGCTGACGGCTGCCTCCGCCGCGCTGTGGGACCGCGCTGGGGCAAAGTGCGCACGAGTCCTTACAACACCCCGGCTATAGAGAACTATGATCTCAATCATATCATCATCAGCCTGTTACTGGCACTGCTACACATAGGCCTCTCCAATACCATATCTCTGAGCTTGGTCTTCAGGTCCGCGTTTAAACTTATAAATAACGTTATTAAATCTTATCATTACTTCTTATTACAATTTTTCTACTAAATTACAGAGAATATACAAATACCTCAGGAAGTGACCACTAATTGAAGCTTTAATAAATAAATGAGTATAATGTACTAGGTGTTACGGCAACGTCGCTTGCACTCTTGTGGGTGTTATTGCTCCACGTCATTACCGCCTCTATATCTATGATACTTTTATTATAAAGATCTGTTTCGGTCCTAGATTTTGTTACCGGTCCACTTGCATGTTAGGACCGTTTGTTTTAGTCATCAGATATAGCTAAGCGCGTGCAATCAGCTTATGATAAGACGTATTTGTGTCAGTAGCACCAAAATCAATCTGCACTAATTAGAGTAATGTTAGTAAGAGTTCCATTGTTGCATTCCTATTACCATCGAGTACTAACTAATCTTTACATTAACAAGTTACGCTCACTAAAATAATAGAGCTCCCTTATTTCTAGAGTCCTGCAAGAGTCGGCTTGCAAATGGTCAAAAGAAACAACGGTCGTTTGTAATTGCCTCATCAGAATCAGAAGCAATCGGACGTACTAATGTACTGAAAAGTAATATGGAGTCGATGGAAATGCCTACATATATGCCTCCTTTTGTATTAGGCGGTAAAAAAATTTCGTTAAAAACGAATAACTTAAAAATTTGCGCGCTAAAAAATATTGCAGACAAATTTTAAACGCTCTTAATTAAACTGGGTTCGCATGATCCCACAGGAAACTGGATATATCCAAATGGTTATCTACATAGCATCGCTTGCGATATGGAATTTGTATCTCATTTGGTGCTGTGAACATTTTGATTTTTCGTACCTATTATTAATATGACAATGTATACAAGGCTGTTTACTACATATGATTAAAGATATTGTCTAGCGAGATATTAAGGTAAATATACATATATAACCCGATAGACGTAAACTGGTAATTTCATAGAACAAAGCATACGCTGAACTGTGCGTGGAATCGACACTTATCACGGAAGTGATAAGGTAGGTACTGAAATCGCAATGTTGTTTTCGACGAGACACGCCAATCAGCAGACTAGTGTAAGATGAGCTTTGAACTGTTAAACTCATCACCTTCTTGAATACGATATGTTTGGTTAAAATGAATTGAGATCAGTTCGTTTTGGCACGCAAGAGATGTACGAGTACGTAAGTTCAGAACCTTCGAGTAAGAAAGGCAACGTGTAAAAATGTCGTAACAAACAACAGAACAAATTACGTTCATTACCTGAACCCCCTATGTTCTCTTTTGCGTCGTTTTATCTTTATTGCTCAAACGAGTTCTTAACTGGACTGGAAACTTGAATCAATAAAACAACAATTGACCGTGTCTTGACTGTATTTATTCAAATGACTCGCACGAAGGCACTGGATTTAAGAGCCATTTTTGAAGCACCACTCCTGTTCATGACATTTTTTGATGCGTCCGATCAAGAGCTTGAAAGATAATATGCTATGGGATTTGAGCTAGAGGAATAACCAATTTTTGTTTACGAGAAAAGTTATAAGAACGAGAAAAAAATAAAAGTGCATGAAGGTAAATCCCTGTTCATTAAAAATCGGGCTGGTCATGCTCACGTAGGTCACTGTAAAATGTTTGACGTCCTGTAAACGTTATATTGCACGGAGTTTTCTCCACATATGTATATTCGTATCTTGTACATATTTAGTTTTTTGTATTTGGTTCTTGTTCTCGGTTTTCTGTTATAAATTTCTGCTCTGTCCTAAATGTTAACTCTGTCACAATTGTGGCACATGAACAATATTGTTAATACGTTGACAATGAGAATTGTAAAAACGTTGTATATAGGGTATGACAATATCAGCAAGTGATTTATGAGTAAAAAGTTTGTAGACGTGTCCTTGTAAGTAACAATTTGGATGTTTAACAAACTACTCGCTGTTCGATTTCAGTGTGACAAGTCGTCAAAGCTGACGAGGCGAAATGATCATCTGCTTCATTTCGTGACATGTTTAAATATGTATTTTTATACTTCAAATTCCAAGCTCTTCACGACGACGTAAAGAGTTACGACGTTACAAACCGTCGCTGATCATTGTTCGTCCTGATTTAACATTCTCGGTACCAGGTTTGTTTGTTTTTACACCACTTACAATCCGAGTCGATGTCATTTCGTTGTCACAATTTTTACGCAATCAAGTGTTGCAACTAGCGTCATTGTTTCGAATTTAAGTCATAAGGAACTCTTTTTTTATAACTTTCTTTCACAGACGTCATTTATTGGTACCAGTGTTGCGACTAGATCCGGCTACGACAATACTATTTATATATATAGAAAACAAGCTTGTTGTTGTTAAAGTACATTTTTGGAATCGCTGTGGAACAGGCTTAATTATACAGACTGTCGAAATATATGCGTTCCTATAATTGGCCTATAATACGAGTACCTATAGATATTCGTTCTGGCAATCAAGTTCAATTGTCGTGGTAACTCAATTACTGATTGTTATTCAAATTGGGAATCACATGATTACATGATCGATGGAGAGCTAATAATACAGTGCTATCCACTAGGGATAGCGTGTGTTTGTGTGCGCACTTGTGTGCGGTATACCTGTGTCTACGTTGGCGACGGCAATCAGTCGGAGGATTACACTAAGGCTGAAGGTGCAGACAACAATAGCGACCGTTGGAAATTTGAGGCAATTTCGAGAATGTTCGAATTTGAAATTATCTGTATTCGCCTCAATTCCTTTTATTCTTTAATGTTAATATTCCTTTAATGTTTTTTCATTTGAATAAAACCCTAATCGTTTAATATGTATTAAATTAGTGTTACCTTAGAAAAGAATAAATTAATGGTTACTTGTTACAGTATTTACTATTTGTAATTTTACTGATGGTTGGATTACGTCTGTTATTTTGGGAAATAAACTTTGTACGTTAATATTTATTAACAAACCCTACCATGATACGAGTATGTATTAAGGAGAGATAAGCTTAGATGGGCAGTATGTAAGTAGAGTGCAAATTCACGGCTTTGAGAAATGATTATTGCAATTTACATTTTCACTGATATTTTGTTTACGATTTAAATGTTGAGCTGTTCATCTTTGGAAATTACACCTTATTAGTAACCATGTGCAAGAAACACACAAATTAATTGAATAATACGTTTAGGCTGGAAAAGAACACCGAGTGCTAATTATCTGTGCCAATTATTGTTATCGACATGCCGCGCTTCCGCAGTTCTCCTTCTGTGCCTACTCCGTTAGGAAATTGGTGTAATATTTATTAACAATAATGCGCTTTTACGTAATACTTTGTAGTATATATGTAGACAGTAGCAGCGCGTCCGTGTGTCCTGATTGCTGATTCCATTAGCGTTAACGCCCGGCCGCTCGCCAGGGCCGTGCTGCTCCCCGGCGCACTACATGTAGCCGCTGTGTGGTACCAGCTAGGGCCGTGCTGCTCCCCGGCGCACTACATGTAGCCGCTGTGTGGTACCAGCACACAATATCGCAGCATTGGATACGATATTTGTACCCCGGTAGTTCCGCAGTCGAGGACTTCGTAATTACAGATGTAGACGTAAACAGATATAGCTATTGCAGTATTGAATAACTAAGTATGACTGTTCAAGTATTCTGACGATAACGAAAATTGAGCGCGTTGTGATTGTTACAGTATTATGACTGTTATAGTAAGTAAAATGTAAGTCTTACAAGAAGACATATTAGAATGTTCAGTTCAGTGCCAACTGCAAACACTCAGTATGTAAAGTGGGTAGACACTGTCTAATCAAAGTTACAAATTATTGATTAGAATTGTTCAGTGTAGAGTTCTTCTGATGTGTTGTATATATTTGCTCATTTCAATCCTAGCATGATACAATGTACCGTTGCTTAACATCCGAAGCAGTAAGTGCGTCAGTAATGCAGTTATACCGACTAACAATTTGTTCCATTGTATGTTCTACAGCTTCCCTTAGAATAAGAGATTTCGGTGCGTAATTACATTTCGGTTAACAAAATCGCAGAATTTTCATTATAATGTACTAACCAGCAGCAGCTGGACGCGATTAGCGATGTTCCATGTGATAAAGTTTAATTTTAAGTAATGTTGTAGCTCTTAAGTATCTCAATACAATATTTTACTTATAAATATTCCATCTACCGCCTTTACCGTTTGTCTATTTAAAAAGTAATGTATTATAGGCAACATGACTCAGAAAAACAAATACAGGGGGTACTTTAAAATCATTATGTATAAAAAATATATATGTAGGTATACATACATATGTACATATGTATCTTCAAAGATAATATAACAGTTACGTAGACCAGCAACCAGTGTGACATCTGCAAGATCAAATTTTTCCAACATCAATTTCGTTCCATTAGGAGGCCGACAGAACCTAATGAGCAAAAATCATATTTGTTCGTATCATTTTGCCAAAGTGCTTTCCGAACATAATATGACATGATGCGGGTCGCGTCACATGTCGCTACATCGGCGCCCAAATTGAATTTTTCACGTTCCGATGTATCACCGACAGGCGGTGTCCCATCCTATCAATTTATACGCCAAATTTCATATTTTCTCAGCGGCTACGCTTTTTTTGGTACGAAGTGCGGTGTGACATTCGAAACAAATTTTATGTCAATTACGAGTCGATCTCCTTTGAAAAATAAAACTGTAATAAAAGTAATAAACTGTAAAACTGTAATAGAACATCGTGAATCCAGAACAGCGGCAGTCAATTATCTACTCGTATATCCTTATACATTTGAAATTGTTTTTCTACTTTAATCGCAAATATTAAATTAATATTTATGAAATAATAATAGTTCACACTCATGCGTAGCGTAGACGTCCTCCAGCTGGGTACAGTGACGATATACGCAAAATTTCAATTTAGAGAGGAAATTGTTTTATTCTAATTTATTATTATTATATACATCTGCTTATCATCAATTTTTCCTTAAGATTGTAAGAATTGGACAACTAGGGGCCAATACGAGCAATATTGTATTCATTACTTATGTATTTATGGAACTATTTCAATCTTATCATAGATTAAGCTATTGTAACTATTGAATATGGACCATGTCGAGCACATGTGGACCCAAAAGCGAAAACATAACTATTGCTTAATATATGAAGATTGTCGTCAACAAAATCAATTTGAACTTTCCTATGGTTCAACTGTTGGATGTGGGCTTTCTCTCAATTAGCAGAGTAAAGGCCATCGTCTACAATGCTCTTTAAAGAATATTATGGCGAACTCCAACCAGTGTAATTTTCTTCTTGTTTCCCTCATTATTCTATTTAGTATTTAATGTCGGGATAAAATTAACCACAGGTCTGTTATTTTGTTTGCTACTTACTTCTGTTATACGTGGAAAAAACAGCACTATTTAGTACGTGTCTGTCAACCCGCTTGGCGTCTCGTTCTAAGAGAGAGCCATGTCCAAGAGTTATTTGTAAACCCATAAATGTTTATTTGTGGTTAGATCGCAGGATAGTTACGATTCCGCCTGCGAGTATCTTTGATGAAACGGTAATAGAGGTGTCACAACGTCTGTGTCAGTGGCCACTCGGCGCAAGGCCACGAGGACACTAACGCGATCCGAATCATTGTTTATGCGATGGGAACCACTGACCCTTCTCAACTAGCACTACATTATTATAAACTTTATTCCCAACGCGCTAAGGTTTATTTTCCTTCAAAGAACATTATTGTTCGTAATATATGTGGGTCACGTGTCAGAAGCGCGAAGGTTTTCGGCGATCGCTTGTTTGTTCTTATATCAATCGGAATCAAATAGTGTTTGATTATGTGACTATATTTGTTCCATATTTATCGGTAACCGCTTTCTCATGTGGTTTGTTTGGGGCTGTAATGATGTGCGCAGAAAATATTAAATATTTTGTTTATAAAATGTACATTATGTCGAGATTTACATTATGTTAAAATATTTGAGTTAATTTAAAATATGCATTTCAACCACTCGTTGGACTTTAAATAAATATTAAATGGTAATTTATTAGACCATATGATGATCTGCGGCAGGCCGAGAACAGAGCACGTTAGTCTCATTGGAGAAGACCTACATATGTCTAGCAGTGGACTGAGATAGGGTGATGATAACGATGATTTAATAGATATAAATATAATAGATATATATGTAATTTGTATAGGTAGTATAGATTATGTGTGTCCGGAAGTATAGACGCTGGTAGAGTTCTACTGCAAGGCTCTGGACAACAAACATGGAACCAATCTGTCTCCTTGCTACGCGACACTGGATTTAAGTATAATCACGTGCGCCTCACGGGTTACGGGTGTCACGCTCAGACTCACGTGTCTCATTAATCGGCAACGGACTGTGACACGTATGAGGAAGCCTAATTCATTCGTCCTACTCAATTTCAGATATATCTCGGAAATACGTTAATCTGAATAAACGTTATCATACAAATATTACATGCTGATTGAGCACATTCAGACCCCACAAACGGGAAGAAATGAGATAAGCAAAGAGCAAAAATGTTGTAAAAACATAGAGGTGTCAGCGATATTTCAGCGGGAACGGGTAACTTCGTGAAACATGTCGGTAACTTCCGCTAGAGATGAATTCAGCGCTAATAAATTTCGTTACCAACTTTTGCTTAAGTTTCCGGAGCGGAGCCTACTGGGATTCGAAGAAAATTATATGCTTTTCTACGAATATAAGTATGTCAAAGTGGACGGATGGGGTTCCTAACAAACTTCCAGGTTTTTTATTTTACTTCTTACACGCTGTGACTCATTACGCGAGCTATTTTATGTATAATCAATGGCAATTGCTTTGCGTCGGATGACTAAGCCTGATCACATCACGCTAAAATAGATTAGATAGCCATTCCTTGGGTTTTCGCGACAGACATTTACATTTTAGCCATTAGCGGTGTTACCTTCATTACCTTTTTTCTCTGCTCTATTAATAACTAGTAACTACGCAATAGTTTTTCACTATTTTGTTTACCGCCTGTCATTACTACAAAATAAATACCATCAAGGACGATTTTTTGAAGTAAAAAAATTTGCTCTTGTGTTGTATTCTAAATTATGCACAATTTAATGGATTCCACGAAATATCCGGTTGCATTAAAACAATAAAAAAACGAATGTGTTTATAGTGACACCTTGAGACAGGAGGACAGCCGGTCGTACTCCAATTAAAGCGACATGACGGGCGAATAAAAAAACTTTGTCGTTTAGTTAATTTGCTGAGCATCTCGTCGCCTAATTAGGTGTCAAAGGGGCTAAGAAAATGCGATGCGATTTTAAAATGGACAACCGTAAAAATTCCGGATTTATTTGTAACATTAATACAAACATTCCTTGAAGATATCGTATGTCTCTTAGTGTTATATTGGAAATTCTGGTACAAGTTCACGTTAAATATCAACTAATGCCTAATGTGTCATAAATATTAATTATATTATCAAGGTTTTGAAGTTTGAAGAATAAAACACCTGTTACCTTTATTAGACGCGTTGTTTCCTTGCAAAGAGGGCTATATGCACTTTAATCCGTCACTATGAACAAGTGGATTTGTTTTACCAATATGTAAGCGGTTAACTCGTGGTCCGGATTTTTATACTATGTATATCTACTAATGACCATGGACCACTGCTTGAACGTTGTTATTTCAGGATAAAAATCGAAACAAACTTCTTGCTATAAGGCCGAAGTTTCGGAAACGCTTAATTTCATTACCCAATTAAAATATTTATATTACCCATTCCTTTCCAAGGGTCCACAGCGCGCCACTTCCTTGTTTCATCCACTACGTGCAATATACAATCGTACTCGTACAACTTCCTTCTCGGATTCATCGAAAAACTACTTAATCAGATTTTATGAAATATACAATACATTATTATCGACCACAAGATTACTTAGAAATTCATTTGTTATAAAGTAAATGACATACTCGACATAGGTACATATACTTCTAGAAAATTTTAATGTTAGTGACGAATTTAGAACAAACTGCGTCGTTGCTCGAGCGGTTGCAAGCGCGATTGCCGATCGGAAGGTCCTGAGTTTAAATCCCGGGTCGGGTACTAAAGGATTTTTCTAATTTAGAATTTCTAGTAGTGACTCGGAGTTGGAACTGTGCTCGGTGTAAGACGCCACCACCTATTCCATGGGATGTAAAAGTAACTGGTTAAACGTGGGAGTGTAATACACTCCTCTGCCTACCCCTTTGGGGATAACAGGCGTGATGTTACGTATTTCGAACAGAACGTAAACCACGTGTTAGTATAGTTTATGAAAGTTATAAGTGCCTAATTATCTACAACGACAAGGGTTTTTTTTACCAGGAAACGAACCACAATCTTTGTGGTAATTCCAGTATACTTTTCAACATAAAGAAATGTTTTTATAACATCTCATATAACTGGTAAAGGAATTTAAAAAAAAAGGTTAGGAAGCAGCGCCTTAGAAACAATTACCACGTTAATTAATTAGACCTGACAGCGGGAAAAAGCTGGGATTTATTCTGAATGTCGTTTGTATGTTGCGGGATTCCGGATGGTAAGATTGTAAGTTATATTCTTGCATTCAGAAGATAAACATACTTTTATATAATATTTCATTCTATGTATGTGTTTATGTATATGTATGTATATATGTGTGTTTATTCTATTCTACATTGAACGTCCGGCTCTTCACAACTGTACAAATGTACATAAAATTAACGATATTTTGATCATTTTGTAAAGATAATTAACGTCTGCGGTATTCATGACGTAATTTTTCCTGCAGATTAAAACATTCAGTATTGATACAAAGTGAAGAACTTCACATATATGCAAATCACCCGTAGTACTGAAACCATTAATGAGTTTACGGTAGTTCAAAATGATGCAATTTATCGTTATTAAATGGTATGGCTGAGACATAGTGTGGTGTACAGATAAAGTAAACAGAAGCTCTGAACATCTTCACTATATTCTTTGTCCGTAACAATGCTTTAAAAGGCGAATAGCCTAGTCGTTGCCAGTCCATTCATAAGTTGAGCACAAAAGGCGTTGGTTTCAGCAACAGTTGACGACACTCGCCGGCACTGAAACGCAGTTTGCAGCTCTCCGCACTAGTTTCATTCACAACAAAGTACAAAGTTGTTGATAGTTTACTGCGTAGTTTAGTTGTGCTACTGGGTATTGCTCGGGGGTGTTTTTACATTTATTTCCTAGCCTTCGGTTGTAAAATACGTGTATAGTGATTAATTGAAAGTGTGCTAGTTTTGTAGTAATGTGCCTTGTTGTCCATTTCTCCATTAATTGAATAATTCATACAGTTTTTTTCGATTATTCTGTCAATGATTTATGTACTTTCGAGCAAATTGGAATTTACCGAACAGTCATGCTGGAGCAGTATGGCGGGGCGTGGTGTTCACTACCCTAACTCAGTAACATGAATAGAGTTAAACTAAATTTACTAACAAGATTAGTTACATTAAAAACTGAACTGGTAAACATCATACGACATCTATTTAAGTTTTCTCTCTTTTATCAGCAAGCCTGTCACTGTGTTTTTGAAAATATATCACAGTTGGTTTTTTAGCGGTTGACATCATAACGTGAATTCCGAAAGGAAGGGTCTTTATAGGGTCCCTATGTAGTCATAAAAACGCCCCATTGATTCAGTGGAAGATGTCGCCGGAGAGGCCTCCGGTATAACACAGAGTATTTACCAACAGAGTGTACGGATTTGTTGAATAAGATCTGTAAATAGTGTTATACCGTCGAACTAAATTACATGTATGTATGTATATTGTAATCCGTATGTTATAATAACTCAAGAAGGAAAGTTTTACTATTCACCGTTGCCTGTGTGTATAAAACTTTCAATTCCTATAATATTTTACTGCTACACTAGTTTTATTTAATCCAAAACACATTCTATGACTTTAAAATTATCGTTTATCATCATTATTTATTTTTGAGGATTACGTTACATATGATTGAAAAATTTTTGAAGCTACTGAAAATCTATAAAAAGCCGAAAATTGTAATTATCTTAGCAAAAGATAAGTGGCTCTTGTACAAATAACTTATTTTTATCTACTAATAGCTTTACATAAAGTTTTAATATGAAAAATGAACTAACAGTTTAATATATGTCTTAATATTATATCACACATAAATAAAATATTACTAAGAAAACAATGGCAAAATCTCAGTATGAACTTACAGTACAATTATCGTAATAATTGAAAAAATAAAATTACGATTAAACAAAAAAAAAATTTAAAATCCTTCAGAAACGTCTGTGTTCATTCTAAATTTAATGGCAACCTATTAGTACCTTCCGTTTTATAGGTAACGCCTCTAGAAAAATCTGTCTAATATACCTCTGTAGTTTATTACGCTGTGACAGATCAAAGGACTCAAAGGAGTTTCCGTGAATTCAGCTGTTTTCAGCGCGCCGCCGGAAAAGGTCTCTCCGCTGTTTTTACATGTCACGTCAAATATATGCGCCTCATTGCACACGAATTTACCAACATAATATTTTACGTCGCCGGGTAAATAAGGTAGTTCAGACAGTTCGTTTTTTATTACGTACGCCTCGATGTACCTCTGCTTTTAGTGCACCGTTTTGTTATGTTTTTTACTTTACTATTACTTTACTATTTTATGGCACGGCGTAATGTTTTAACGGACGAATAGTGTAACGATTTATTGTAAGCTATAGTTAGTGAGATTTTTTGGAGTGTGAATTTACTTAACGCAGCATCATCATCATCGTTTGTGGCATCCGATCTCTGTCGGAGATTCTTAGCACCCCCTATATACATACCCTATGTACATACACTATTGCAAATACTAGTATACCTGACCGAAGGACTATTGCATCTATAATACTTGATTACAAATCTGTCCAAGCCTCAGTCAACATTTAATACTAGCTTCACTGCACGTTCGCTCGGTACATGTAGAAGTCTTTGCGTAAAATGTCCCATTTATAAATATGCGCTAGTACCTACTAGTATGAATGTTTCTGTGACGTTATAGGAAATGTGAAAATTAATATCATTATTATGTTTATTTCGGTAAGTTCTCGTTATTCTTGTTTAACCTTGTACTGCTTCCGTTAGCTATGGCTAATGATGACTAAGAGTTACATAAACCTAAATATTTTATTAAAAAGTAATATCAAGCCTGTAAACCCCGAAAGGGTAGGCAGAGGAGTGTAGTACACCCTCACGTTTCACCAGTTACGTTTAAGTCCCACAATGGAATAGGTAGTGAGCCGATTGCCACATACCGGGCACACATCCAGACCCCGAATCACTACTAGAAATTCTAAATT
>DWJK01004503.1:0-11959 GCA_018248815.1 Croniades pieria auraria
CAAATATTAGTTTTTGTGTCGTAAGAATCAAATAGCATCGTAATTAGAAATAGTTAAATGTAATATAATTGGTTTAATTCTGCATCAATGCCTGTTTTCCAGTAGAAATATTTTGGTAAATATATGGGTTGGTAATGGCACGCATGATCCCCATCATACCATATGCCATGCTTCGTGTCTGCATTGCAGAACGCTAAAAAATAACTTTAACTTAACTATTAACAATGGATTTGCACAAAGTAACAGCCAACTCATTTCGTCATCATCTTTATCAGCCTATCATAGCCCATTGCTGGACATGGGCCTCCCCCAATGAACGCCATCGCGCCCTGTCCTCGACTTACCGCATCCAGCATCTGCCCGCAGTCTTTCACAGATCATTTACTAAATATATTTTCGCTAAATCTTAATGTGTGAGACAATATAAACAAAACACAAAATATTTCTCAGTTTAAACAAACTAAAAGCTCGAAAGAAACTAGTTCGTGTTTTAGTAGTAAAGCGATCACACCAGACTCGCTCCAGTTAAAATAAACAGAAAGAAGTTAAAACGTACTTGCGCTCCGCACATTTCACATCTCTGTCAGAAATATTGAGTATATGATGCTAGCTTACGTTACCTCTTTAAATTAAATGTTCACTATTTTGGTTTTCGATGAAAACTGGCGCTGAAAATATGAGCCGTTATATTCTGAAATAACTTCACATTGATCCATCATAAGAGATGATGACGGAGTTCATATTGAATAAGTCAATCACATAATTGTATCGCTTCTGGAATAAACTCTATTGTTATGTGCGACACCCTCGTGTTTGGCGGAGTGACGATATACGTAACATGGCCGGCAGTGGTTGGAAGCGAAGAGCTGGAAATCGAGCTTAATGGCGTGCTATTAGAGAATCCTCTGTCAAGTAGACCGGAACGAGCTGATGATGATTTGAACTTAATTATTGAATGGTATAAATATTGCAATAAGTATAAAAAAATGTGTCAATAAATGGTGATATTTCAATTTATTTCTCTCTATATTAGTGTACATCTCTACATTAGTGTAGAGTACATCATTATTAAACAGTTACGAAGCGTTGACCAATCATCGTCACATTATATTTCGACAAAAATCTGACCTGAACGGCAGGTTTGTAAGATATTTTTGGGACATGTTGCTCTCTGCCTACTCCGTAAAAATCCCGGTGTGATGGCATAAATATAATAACTTTTACTTTTTTTTACTTGTGTAGCTGTTAGGGACGGTGTCGCGGGACAAAATCAAATGACGTCGCAAGATGGAACTCAGGACTCTAAAGGAACAATGATACAACCGCGGAAGGACGTTTGCACAACATTGTCGATTTCTTCGACCTTTTTATTTCTCTCTTGTCGCTCTGTTTTCTCCGCAACGCTTCGTTGAGTAGTACTAATGTAAATTTCTATTACTAATAAAATATGAAAGAACATTTTTTCTTGCATCTAGGTCGCAATTCAGATCTAAGTTTTCCCTTTGTCTCCGTCTACCATCCCTGTATAATGCTATTATTCTCCTATTATTAAGAACGGATCTTTCACAACCTTTTATGTTTACGCCTTTACCGCCCACTTTTCTTTTGACCATCAAACATAACCCGGTTGATTTTACTGTGACAAAAAATAACAATAGAAATTAGTGATTGACTGACCCGCTGGTCAGGTGGTTAGTTAAACTGGCTTATGAGATAGGGGTGGAATGGCGGATGGAAATTTTCCAATATATTTTTATGATTCTTTATTTGTGACAATAAAATTACATGTAAATGATAAATCTGAACAACAAGAGAAACTGAGAGTGACAGCCGAAGCGACGCCGCACGGAGAATCGATTCGGAGGAAATTATCTCTTATTACGATTATGAGGGCGGATTATTTTTGCCCTCAAATACTGCTTTTCATCTTTCAACATAGATATTATGTTTACAGCAGACAGCAAAAAACATGCTTCATTTTTGATATTTAGTGACAACACAAGAACTTTGTCTGGATTTAACATAAGCTGTATAAATATGTGTGTAATATTCTACGATTTTATTGTTACTGTTAATGAACGGTTACTAAATATTTAACTCGTCTCCTGAAACGTTTATTAAAATCGGCTATAAGGGTTCACCCCTCAAAGGGCCGCGCCCTTCTTTGCGAAACCTAAATCGTTATCAATACTGGTACTCCTGATCTAAAAACGTTTATAATGTAATGAAAACCATTTTTTCTTTAATTATCTCTCTTTTGATTAAATATGTACCGGCTTAACTCATGTGCGTTTTTCGGGATGGCCCGACTAGTTTCGGACTGTACGAGATCCTTCCTCATGAGCTCCTACCGTTCGCAGCGAGGTCGCGGCGGAAATTGTCGGGCCATCCCGAAAGACGCACGTGAGTTAAACTGGTACACATGTATTAATGTGTATAAATACTTACGAAACATTTAATAGTAAAATATCTCTCTTTTTTCTCTTTCCTCTATGAATACAACTCTCAACGAACTTAACAGTTAGGATTATTAACCAAGAGACTATGCATCATGCAGCCATACTTCCTCACATTTTCGATAAACGCCAGATTAAAAAAACTCTTCAATCACTGTACCGTACTTACAAACAAATATCGTCTTAAGGAGATTTACCCGTCTTCCTACATACACACGTTCACACTCCATTCAGAACGAAATGACCACTCAGAGCTCTCTACGCGCGAGCTGAACAATTTAAACGGGAACGAATGAGTGTAGGAAATGAAATTTAGGCAACACAATCGGTGCTCATTTCATTCGCTCTGCATTCTTGCACCTTAAAGGTCGTATCTTAAATTACAGCCTCCCCTGTTGACTCTTCGGCCGTTTCCCTCCACCTTTCGGTCGTGGGGTTCGCAACGGTTTTTGATACCTTTAAAATGTATTTAATGGTTATAAAAATGTATTACTTGTCTTACATCAAAAACGATACCAACTGATGCTAAGCAATTAACGACGCAAACAGACATGTATAATTTACTACAAACACTTAGACTATTCACTGGTCGCTTGAAGCTAACAACTAAAATTTTGGCACGTTACATGATCAAATGGGGAGATAGTTATAGTCAGACATTTGCTAAGAAAACGCTTGATGTCAGACCTATAAATGAATTTGCGGCGTACGAACAATGAATCTCGCATATTCTTTAGTTGCATTTCTAGTTAGAGGTTTTTAGTTAGAAACCAGACAAAGAACATCAATTAAATTATTTTTAATTACAAATTGTCATTGTTGTTATTATTAGTAAAGGTATCATCATGCTACGTCTCTCAGGTGACAGGCAGAGAGCACCGAGTCCCAAATATCTCTACCCTGCAAAGCTTACGTCCTCCTTCCAGATTCATCTCTCTCTTCACTTCACCAGCGCTATAATCCTGTGTATATAAATAGCGAACTTAAAGCGGGTTGCCAACATCAAACACCAGGCCCACTGAACGAGCTAATCTGATAAGCCGTGTACAAATCCAGTAAACACCAAATCCTCAAATCGTAATAATCTCTAAATTTGAGCTTCATCCGTTGTTACATAATGCCCAGCGTATCTCTCTTTGTTTTGATATAATCACTTTATACCTAATAATGTTGATATTTTAATAAAAACATGTACAAAAATATCTTGCAGAGAATTAGAATGCCCTCACAGAGACAAGCGGGTGAACATCGCATATGATGTATCGTTAGCCTACCCTCTCTCGACGAACAAAACCGACAAGATATTCATCGACTCGTATCTTTTTTCTAGTTCAGATAATTATAATTAAAATTTTATTCGTTCACACGGTATTATTAAGATGGTGAAAATCGTAGAGTTTGTGACAACAACGTCCTGTGAAAGATAATAGTAGTTCCATCTAGGCGATAGAGTTGCTAACTAGGCGATAGTGCTACCATCTGTTCCATAACAATTTGCCGCTACCCGCAACAAAGGATGCTCGAGTGGGATGTCAGCGGTACGTGAACCTGGTGTCACATGATGCGGGGATAATGACGTGCACATTGTCGTATTGTAAATCCTTCGGTGCACCGAACACGATATATCTACGCGTTTCTGAACGAAGGTTTTCCATAAACAACTAAACGGTACATATTTAGTTGAGTTCCCTAACTACTATTAAAAGGTAACTAGCACTATATACCCACAATCTTCAAAGAGCGTTAAAAAGTCGGCAGATTGATTATTAAATCTAAGTAGAAGTATTTCAACACAACAGTTATTGGTGTTTGTGTCATATTTCGTTAACGAGTGGCAGCCAGGACTTAATATCCAACAGTGTAGAAATCGTCTTAAAGTTAATCGTACTTAATTCGACTTAATACAGCTTGACAAACCGCAACGCTTCAACAATGCTCCGTTTGATGACAAACTTTTGAGATATCCACCCGCGGAATCAGTGATTGCTTGTCAGAACGCACCCTCACATCTGGTACAGGACGGACGAGATTATCTACTTCATGTTTACAATCTGTTGGTGAAGGTGATCTCTCTCACACTTTCATATCGTTTCAGGTGTATAGACAAACGAAAATGTAACGATCAGGTACTCTACTCTAAAGCCTGTGTGGAAGAATTTTGAAGGTATGTTTCTCAGTTTATATCTCTAGTATGAGTTTATTTCAAGGCATATCGATATTTCTATATCTAGTAGTATTTAAAATAAATCATAAAATCAACTTTATAAAGCCATCAAAACATTGATTACTTCTCTGATATGTATTTTAGATGTTTTCATCATATTAAATAACATATCGATTTAACTGTCTGGTAGATTAAATTAATATACAAAAGTTACTCCATCTGAAATAGGGTAGATTCGCATAACCACTTAAATCCTTCCACGGAAAAAGCGGAAAATAGAGAAAAATACATGTTTTCATCTCAAAACGTAACCAAAATTTACGCGGCTTATTACGTCCTGAGCATTCATACAGGAATAACATTAGGAACAATGGGACTAACATTGTGGAACAGGGAAAGTGAAACGGTCGCTCTGCTGGGACTTTTTAACAATTCCAGCGTTTCCTGCCGCTCCATTATTTACCCGACGGTCCCAATCCGGCCCTAATCCGGTACACTCGCCTCCGACATTACACCACCTCGAGACAAACAGTCAAAATGAAATTCTCACGTTATTTTAATATTATGTTCTAATTCGGTATCGTAATCCCCATGTTAAAGAACCTCTATCGTTTTAAATTCCATCTGCGTATAAACAATAGCTATTCCTATATAACTTTTTGTCCAATTTTTTCAGTACATGAGTTGAGTGCGGTAGAAAGACCCATTAAGAACTGACACGTTCCGAACTGGCCCTCGTCGTTAGCCACACTGTTAATGTCTAGTATATTCTTCTATAGAACTTTCTATTGGAATAGTGGTAGTCTTAATTAACTTACTTCCTTAATTGTTATCGAGTTCATTTTACCACAAGTTAAAAAAAGGCTTAACACGTATGACATAACCTTGGATTATTCAAAGCAAAGGCATTTAGAATTTTCCCTAGCATCTTCGAACGCAATTGCGCTTTCTATCAAACGGGATAGCAGTCAAACGTTAGCCTATGACATGCCTAAAAAAATATTACTCTCATGTTATATAATATAATGAAGTAAAGGAAAGTATTTTTGTATCCAAGTGTACCGCACCTTAGTTCCTGTTCCCGAATCATGGCCTTTTGGCTGTCAGCGCAACGAAAACAATGCCAGGAGTTTAATTTTTAAACATTTCACCCCGAATTACTTTTGCTCCGCGCACTCGCCTTGTTCGAAAAACACTTCAACACGATATTTTATGTAGCCCTACTTTTCACTGGAATGTGCGTGTGTTACTTAGTTTAACATTAAAATTTAAGAAAAAACTACAAACATGGACAGCTGATCCCGGGCTATATTGTTTTCTGCTGAACTGTATCTGTATTATACTTGTGCTCATCAATCAAGTATATCTGAAGTAGTACAGTCCTAGGTGAGATCGAACTCACAGCCCCCGCTCGACAGTCAGGTGCACTGATCACCTGACTATTGGGCCAGAGGGGAGAATATCTAAGTAAAAACTCTCAGCGCTAACAGTCCACAAAAAAACCAACATCTATATTATATGAACACAATTCTTACACCGGCCGACACTGGGAATAAAAAGGACATTGTACAGAAATCTTTTAAATTCAGGAAAATTAAGCTATGTAGATTTTTAAGGCTTTGCAGGAAGGCGGGGGCGCTTTAATGTAATGAAAGGTTCTAACGAGCCATTGTGTTCCGGCCGTCGCGGAAATCTGAGGTTTGATTAACAGTTCGAGAGAACGTTTTTATTTGAAGTAATTTTTGTACTTGTGCGAATCACGGCCCAGTGCTACATTTGTTTAATGAAGGAGCCACCTGTATCAAAACAAGTTTAGTTTTGAATACGGTCCAAATATGTTCGTTTTAAAGACATACTTGATATGTATCGGTATACTCGACATACAGGAATTGACAGATTGTATGTTTTTCAGCTTAAACAAATCACAAAACTTGCAAAGTCAGTATACAGCTACATGAACACATGTATGAAGGGAGAAAAGAAGGTCGAAGAAGCTGATCAGTCTACATGGATTGATATATTTGGAACGCGGTGCACTCTTCGTACTCTGTAAGAGCCCTAGCTTATAATAATATATTAACAACAATAAAACAATATAAAATAGATTTATGCCTGTACTTTCCCCATGGGGCAGGCAGAGGAGCGTGGTGCACTTCCTCGCCCCACTGGTTATATTAAACGTCCCACCATAGAATAGGGTGTGAGCCTAACCAAACACCGGGCACAAATGCAAAAACAATAATAAAATACATATATACATACATGTCAACATCTATATTAATGCTTCTGTCCTATTCGAGATGGCAGAATATAGATTGTGGCTCGTAGGCTAGCAGCGAGACCAATACACTTGATGGCTATGAGCTCCTTTGTTTGTCCAGAGTAATTAACTAATGGTTGCGTACCGCACGGCACAGAGCAGTGTCAAAGAGTGGCCCCGGCAGCAGGACTATAGACGAACCGAGATAATTCAGAAAACACTTGTCTAGTAATTAAGAATATAGTGTAATGTGTAATGTATATTGAAATAACAGTACTTTTTATCTAATGATATAAAATTTAATACGTTAATTTATTTCTTACTTCCTCGTTGGTCGAATGGTTGCAATCGCGACTGCCGATCGGAAGGTCCTGGATTCAAATCCCGGGTCGGGTACTATTGGATTTTTCTGATTTAGAATGTCTAGTAATGACTCGGAGTTTGGATATGTGCCCGGTGTATGGCAATAGGCTCACCACCTATGGGACTTAAACGTAACTAGTGAAACGTGGAAGTGTACTACACACCTCTGTCTACTCCTTCGGGATTACAGGCGTGATGTTACTTTTTTTTATTTTCCAATTTTATTTGGTTATAGTAATGACTCTCTCTCTCTTCATACACGCACGTCGCTTTCAAAGACTTCTGACTCCCGCTTCAACCACATGTAACATACATAATATGTAGATGTACTAAATCAAATACCCGTGATTATAACAGTAAGTTCTTGGCACTCATCGTAATTAAAATTAAGAAGGAAGCAATTATAAAAGTCGACGAGCACACAATCGCTAACGAGGTACGCAGGTAGCAGCCCTCCGTGTGTATAACAAATGAATTATTTGCATACCGCGCGACTACCGCCCGCCATTCGGACTGTACTCTTGGAATCAGACCAAGCTCGATAAGACTGTACAGTCGAGTGGAAAATCCAATGTATTTATTTCACAATCGTCTACAATTGACGTATTTACCTATTCTCTAACCTCCTTAATATATTGTATTGTTTGTTCCCAACTCTGATTAGAAGGTTTTAGGTCTTTCATTGAAGCACACGGAGAGATCGGGCCTCTGTCTAATGATATTACTACCATGGCCTAGATGATTGTAATTTCTATAGAACTCCCTGATGTCTAGTACGGTCACGAATTATTGTTATTTAATATAATGTCATCACGTTTAGCTCGTTACGGGATAGGCAGAAAACAGCGAGTATCAAATATCTAATCTAACCGACCTGTAGTACATGCACGGCGATTTTTGTATGTTCTGACAGCACCATAACCATTATCTGGACTTTTATTGTTAATTTCAAGAATTTTGGCGTCCGTATTTCTAATTTCAGCTTCATGTTTTGTCACCTTTACCAAACTACACGAGAAAAAAAGAGGGACCGTCACTGAAAATCAGTGGTCGCAGGTCATGCATGGCTTTCCATGGCAAAAACTGAGTGCGTACCCTCTTCATCGCGTTACTTATATCTTCGTTCTTTTTTTTACATGTTTATTATGTATTATGTCGATGGAATGGATGGTATTTCTATTTTTATTTCTAAAATAAATCTTTGATGAATCTTAACGAAAAACGTAATTTGATTAATGTATCTTCGCTGTGATCCCCATCTTTTGAGTTGCCCTCGTAACAGGTAGGCATTAAGAGACAGTATTTATCTGTTCCGGGCGCCATGGAAATTGGGCAAATGAAGCTATCATTCCCCAATCCTGTTCAGCCCCTGTCGCCAACAAGGCGAGTATGCGTTAAAAGCGTTATTTATTAGTACTGTTATTATATAGTCATGCAGACTTTATGGGATAGGTAGAGGAAGAAAATCATTAGTTTGTTTTATAACTTTGAAATTAACAATAAAATGATTTCGAAATATATTGATTCTTTTGTTTGTGGCCTTAACGCTCTCTGAAATCAGACCTGTATTCCAACGGTAGAACGATAAAAGGATGGAAAAAATCCATTGCTTACATAGAGAATGACAAATTTTGTATAAAATCATGATTACTCGTGTGATTTTGCCTCCTTTTGGTTCTCTCACGTCATGTTCTTCGAGAGTAAAGCTAATATTTCATCTCAATTCTCTCGTCGACAATGAAACATAAATTGAAAACAAAAACGAAAACGCCGAAACTCGAATGAATAGCTCTCGAGGAATTACTTCCAGCAGTGACGGAAGCCGAGAGGCTGGATAAGTGTGAATTAATTAATAAGAGATGAGTTTTGTTCTTTGATTTACGTCCATGACTGGAGGAACTTTGCGTGTCATTAAAGGAAGTTCTTTTTAACTAGTAGCGGGCGGCGTGTCGCGCTGTCATACAAAATGGACGAGTTTATTCATCAAGATATCCGCGGTTCTTAAACTCTGATCATTCTTCACATACATATGAGTGCATTATACATGTTGCAAGTTGTTAACTTGTTAGCTACAGTTATGGCTCTCCTATTTCTCTTCGTAGTTACTCCTTAAAAGTTTTCAAAGTTAGCGGGATCATACGCATACCGCCCATAACCAGCCCAGATTTATGAAATATTTACAAAACCATGAAATGATCACTAAAACTGCAGTATACTGATGGGGAACTGAGGAATCGTCAAAAATCAGTCGCTTGTAGTTAAAGTCACACCGAAATACTCGTGTTTAGTACTTTGTGTATATTAAACACAGTGGTTGTGTACGTTAACTAGGGAGTACAGGTTTTTAACTCGGGGTGTTTTAAACCAGTAGCAGTTTTGACAGCTCGAGAACGCCACCAAATGAATTTAATTCGAAAAAGTATGAACACTACTTACAGCGTCCACTTACAAAACTATGAAAGTATACAAGAAGTGCTTTAATCTTTCCTGTAAGGGTCAGTAACGAGAAATACTGAATGAGAAAATTGTTGTAGAAAATCGAAGCAAAAAGCCTAAACAGAGTACTGCGGTAAAAACTATTATATTCTGGTCATAGTATTATCTATAATAATGGGACAAGAAAAATACTTTTACAGATTTGAGTTGTGTAAAGAAATGAATGTAAGTCTTAATTTTCGGAAAAAACATAGGATACAAGTGTAAGTCTGGTTGCTTAAAGTTCAACTTCTCCATCGGGGATTTCGGGGAGAAATCCTAGTGCTCGGCTATGCTTTTAAAAATCATATGCGTAGTATAGATTATTATTTTACTATTACTGTGAACAGAAACATGGTGAAGGACCCTACACTCATCAGGAATTTTCCAATGAGTGTGCCGTCTACCAACCGCATTTGGCCGACGAGCATACTAAAGCGGTAATCTTTCTCATTCTGATAGAAGACCGGTTTCCAACAGAAGAACGGTAAACGGATTGATGATAATGATAAATTTGAAGGGAAAAACTGAAAATATAACCGAGCCTAACACAGGAAGAAAAAGCAGTTTAATGTTGATTGTTATCACCAAAGTTTGATATACTCATATATTAGAATGATTTCGAGCCGAACAGTACAGAATTATTTTGATCTCCGGTGCATGTATTGTTGGGCACAACGGGAACAGCTGTAGTCGGTCATAAACCATACAAATCACAGCTTTACTGCATTCTTCGTTTTATCGCGACACATTTAGATTTATCGGTTAAATTACTACTTCTCTGCGACCCTTTTGGAAACAATCCCGACTACTATTGAAAACTAGTAGATGACACATACTCAACCCCGTTGCTCCATCCATAATATACTAATTTGACTATTATGCTTATGCCACAATTATTTGTTCTGTGTAGAAATTGAACCCACCGCCTCTGATTCAACAAAAATCATCATATCATTGTGGTCTGCCATACTATACGCTTTACGATATGTATGCAGATATATGGACAAGTTTCCATACACAATATTAATTATCAAGTGAAACGTTAATCGAATACAGTAATGAAAATGTTACTGTAGAGATATTTCATAAAATTGACACACACGCAGCCGCCGCGCGCGCTTTAGTAATAATGGAGTGACGCGAGGAAACAATTAATAAAACAATGATAGGATACCATTGGGGCTTAAAAAAACTTTGAGTCCAGTGTGGCACACACAGACATATTATTCGTGAATGTTCAACACAGACAGTCGCTTTGATTATTATAATGGCTTTCCAAGATCTTCACAAATGGTTGCCCTAGGAGAGATTTATTACAGATTTGATCTGTTTTTGCAACGCTACTGGAAGTTTTTCAAGAAGGCATTTTTGCAATAACTAGATAATAAATAAGATATCCAGAAGTGTTTTAATAAGTATTAGTAACATAACATTTATAGTGACAAACTTTACAAATTGGAAATTGTAGAAGGCGCGTCTCAAATACCCGATGATTGAGATATCTGGCACTCATTGCTCTCCGCCTACAGAGAAGTACCATAGAGGTACCTTAGAAATTGCTCAACGCCGTAGACGATAGAAATACTTAGCCTCTGCACACCCCTATTGGAAATAAGCATAACAACATGTGAGTATATGCATACGGACAGTCTTATATAGTTTATATTATAAAACGATCCTCCTATGGGACGTGGCAGTTGGTCGCCATTAGTCAGACCAGAGAAAAGGTCAAAAACAGCCCGACTTTGAAGACAAGTATTGCGGCTCGTGTTAGCGGCGCAGCACCCCGAACGCTCAAGCAATAAGGTAACTCATTCCACACATACATATGTATTCTTTACATTACAATACCCAAACACCAGCAAGAGCCCAAAGCACCCCGTAGTTTGTTTATCCAGTATAAAATACTGATTTCCCGTGAAGCCAAAGAGCGATGTAAATGAATGCGCATGCCATTACCGGAGAATGTTTTTGGTCCATTCCCTTACAATCAGTCCTTGTGTTGAATACAAAATGTTGCTCATATACTAACATGGATATTTTCAAGTTAATTTTGTGGACTGTCTAGTGGACGGACTACGGCCTTAACCCTCTCAACATGAAAGGAGACCCATATTCCAACAGTGGAATGTTAATCGGGCGATATTTTTTTTTTGTGGACTGTACTGTATGAGAGTATAAAATATTGTTAAATGTTTCGTGAGTGTTTATGAACATAATTATGTATATGTACTAACT
>DWJK01004504.1:0-11958 GCA_018248815.1 Croniades pieria auraria
AAATAACAGACACCTAGCCGCATTGACTGCATCTGGCAAGTCATTTATAAATATTAAAAATTGTAACGGGCCTAGGTATTTTAGATATGCTATCCTAAAAACCACAGACAAAACAGTCAGTAGGTACTGTCAGTACGTGCGAGGCAACATGTCGAAGCAAGATACAGAGTGAAACAGGGGTCGAGCTCTATTATTTTAAAAACTCAAATGTGATAAAATATATTTCTACATATAAATTTCTTTAACATATGATTATATGGAGATATATTAATAGTGTTAATTAATTTTCGTTTCAAATGCTGAACATAAGCCTCTAATATTGCCAATACATAAAGAGTTCCACTACACCTTTGCATGAATTCACCGATTAAGCTCGGCGAGGATCGAACAGTAGAGGAAACGGATTGTATTTCAAACACTTCGTAACAGCACAATGTGGCTTTAACTATATTCAGAACAAGCCGATGATTATGACATCGAATTAAACGAAGCCCCAGGACGGTTCTATCTACGGTCATGTTACGTTTGCATTTCGTAAATATGCGCAAAAACAAATAAGCAAATAGTAACTGCATCTATTATACACGAGGTACAACTTTCTAATCAAGCGTACAACAGCGTGAATTTTGTATAAAATGTTTGTTCTTTTTAAGACGATGCAGATATATAACGGTGAAGAAACACACTTAGAATTATTTACAATGTTATCTAAGTTGTATGAAATCTGCCAATCCTTACTTGGCTCGGGTGGCAGACTATATCCTTAACTGTTATCATTCTGAGAGGAGACGTATAATATCCAATAGTGGGGTAATAAAAGGGTTGACGATGATGTCAAATACGTCTCGGCAAACGTAGCGTAGGACGCCCTCCAGCTATGTGGAGTGACGATATACGTAAATTGGCTGGCAGCAGCATCGAGCTCAGTGGCGTACTATTGGAGAGGCCTGTGTCCAGCAGTGGATGGAAATAGGCTGATAATGATGATAATGATGATGATAATGATGATGATCATGATGAGAGATGTAGAAACCCCTTGGATATTGCTATAACAATAATATACTGATGTGAGCAGTTATTTATAACGCACAGAACAAGTGTATAAGGTTTATTTGAACACATGTATCTGTTTATATTTCACACACATGGCAGTGAAGTCTCATTCAAATATGGCTCGTGTCTAATACATTTTGCCTATTTCGTCATGTTGCTATGTGATATCGAAAGCAAATCTGTGTTATACTGTGTCCTTAGTACGTTATAATGTCGTGGTGATTGTTCGAGCGTTTACATTTTAAGTGACAACATATGACCAGCGAAAGTTTTCATAAATGGTTTATGTTAACTACATACGTGTACTGAAACAATACTTGTAACCGCGTGTGTTGATTTATACTCCTCGGTGTTAGCTATGTTTGGCTATTGTTACGTTCCGTTATAATATCCTTTTATTTTGGTTATGATTCTGGTACAACTTCCTTACTCAACACACATGAAACTTCTGTTTGATTATGTCCTGGTTGCAACACATTTGAAGTGCGATTAATTTGTTCAATTATTTTAATTTGATGTAAGTTTATTAAAAAATCTTTTATTATGATGTTGAGTAGCAAAAACGCACATTAGTGTGTAATTTTTATTATTTTTTTACTTTTGGCCCTTGAACCTTGCTTCGTGTACAAAAACATGAACACGAGAGATTCGTTACATGCCTACATTATTAATTATAATCATACAGCTCGTTATTGTATAAACAATATATTTACTAAACGCAAACAATGACTAAAAATAAATCAATACGAAAACAATTAAGTTCTGTAAAAGAGCCTACGTATGTAATACGTAGGGTGACGTCAATTCGCGCCAGAACCCACAGATGCAAAAGGTAATAATACAACGATGCAGTTAACCATAGACAATTTGCTGAATACTTTTTTCTATCGATTCTTGTTCAATCGTAGAGTCGTATGCCGCAATTCTGCAAATCCAACATGTTACCTAAATTAATTCAATTACATATTACTTTCACTTATACAATCATACATGTCATATTGCTGGAAGAAATTTCATACAGAACCTAGTGAACCTGTATTTTATTTACTCCGATATTATGAACTGTACGTTTTACGTGTGTTATAAAATAAAAATATTATTTTAATTAATGTTACCTACTCGGCTAGTTGTCGTTGTTCTATAGTCTTCTATATATGAAAGATATATTTTAAATGTTGAGAAGATTATCTGATTTAAAATATGTGTGCTAACGTGTTGCAAATTTATTAATACCAGATTCTCAGGGTTAATATTCTAGAAAACGATTATATTCTTTATGTCGTCGGCTTGTCCAGACTGTTTAGTGCTAATTATGCTAGGCTTACCTATACCTATGCTATGCCTTTTAAATTAATATTACGGGTCGATAAACTTGTACAAGCTCTTCTTTTTTGATATTAGGTTACTAGGAAAAGCACGATTCAGTTTGAGAAATATGTAAAATGTTAATTGAATGAACAATATCTGGAAAATAATTATTGTAATAGGAGGAAAGCAGATTAAACCACAATGCACAAAATAAAGCGGCTGTTGCAATAGCTGATGACGCCCTATCTTGTTTCAGGTCAACAGGGAACTTCGCGTCGGGCGCGGCGGGTGGCGGGGGCGGGGCGCCACGCTCCGCCCCCGCCACCCCGCTGCAGCTCCAACCACATTCAAGAACCAAACATGACAAGTTAGTACCATCACTTTAATTCATTATTTAATTTATTCGTTCTTTATTGTACACCACGGCATACAACAAATGGCCATTTTAATACCCAGAAACATTCTCCACCAGTCAATTTTTTGTGATAATGATCCTTCATAGGAACCACGGGGAGGGTGAAATGGTTATAATCATCATTTTATGTCCTAATCCATATATTGTGGTATCTCACAAAGGTTTGTGTTCACAAATGGTAACCGAATAGAGGATTGAACTTGGCTAGTGCAGCATCGTCAGTTTTTGTGACGTTACCAGTTACCACCATACTCAGATACGTGACATATTTCAAATTAAAAGTTCGAAAACAATGAACGGTCATTAACAAATTTTATCACCACCTAGTGTAATTTATTTTAAAATAATAAAACGTATCGTGGAACTCTATAAGTAATTAATTGGACATAAATATGATTAAATATAAGTCACAAATAATTTATAACTGCATTTAAATAGTCCTTTATAATGTTGCTCTGTTTATATTCGCACTCAAAATACGTTAGAAATTAAATAATATCAATGCAAATGGTCAACTCGTTACCTACAGCTCTATCGGTCACGAACTGCTCGTGAATTAAGAACTGCATTTCAGTGTTCACTCAGTCTATTGTCCACATCAGCTGGAGCGTTCCGAGCTTTAATTAAAAAGTCAGTCTTTTGGTCTCTTTGAAAATAAAACGGGACGAAACGCCAATGGTTGACTATTGTTCAAGATAGTTGATTGTTTTGACGTTATTTGAAACCGAATCTCTTTTTTATGATTTAAGCCATTTATTATGTTAAATAATTCATAGTATATAAAAGGATGGACATTGAAATTAAGTACTAAATATTATATGCATGTACATACGAGTATATAGCAGTGCTGACTGGAAAATCTTGCATTAGCTGAGAATATTTTTTTTATTAATAAAACCATTTTCAGCGGTTAGAATCAATGAAACAAAATGTAATATACCGATTATATGATATTCTGTTTTGGCGGCCTACCATAACCCGGGGATTCTTAGCATTCCCTGCTCCGCCGTTACCATGACCGCCGCCTTGGCCACGAATAGCGGAGGGACCGGGAACTGGGGGCCGTTGCATGGTGGTGTTCGCCATTTGGGGGGATTAGCCCATAAGTTTACCTCTGTTCTATGATAAGACGTAAACCTAACCGATGAAACGTTACAGTGTACTGCACTCATTGTTACGTGTTTTTGTATTTTCTTAACAATATCTCGGCACCATTATTATACACCATTATTAATCATCAGTCTATTCTCATCCACTGCTGGACCTAAGCCTCTCCAATGGCACGCCACCGAGCTAAAGTGAATAATAAACTAAACGGGGTAGGCAGAGGGGTGTAGCACATCCCCACATTTCACCAGTTACGTTTACGTACCATGGGACAGGTGGTGAGCCTATTGCCATACACCGGCATATTACCTAAACTTACGTAATGTACAATTCATATGTATTTCATGTTTATCGCCGCGACACACGAGTTAATAAGGTAGAAATGCTTCCGAGAAAAGCAAAACATACACAACGGTTCTAGTCCAGTTAGCGCTCACCGTGATACTTCCACTGGGCAAATTAAACTCCGGTTGCGAATATATGAAGAACTATGCTAAACCGACTTGACATCGCGACATATTGTCTGTGTAATCTTTAATAGTGTTTAAATTAATATTTTATTCTTATCAATCTTTAATATTTTATTCTTTCAAAGCCGGCGAAGCATTGGCCACTCCTAAAGTGTTGCAAATGTCCATAGGTCCAACGGTGACCACTTACTAGTAGGTAACCGGTCTGCCTGTTTGTTGAGCTAAAAAAAAATATGTGATATGTCATGGTTACAGTTTGAGTAATTCTTCGTTCATTATGTTATAAACTGCTAAATTGGGTTAAATTATCGAATTACTGAATTTTTTGGAAGGATTCGATCAAACATAATACAATATTATAAATTTGCTGGTTTATTTCTGTTATTAATAAAATTTCATATCAAACGTTTTGTGTAGGCATAAGTCTTATTTTGTTTATTAAACAATTGTGTTTAGTTTTACTTAAATTTATTTATTTATTTATTTAAGCATCGCCAACGGAATGTACATTTCACATTTTTAACAAAAACACTTATATCATTTTAAATGCCATCCCACTTATAGGCAACCACGACTTACATGTTTACACAGGCAACATTCTATACATAAATTAACAAGAAAAAAAATGTTGTATTTAAAAATTTAAAAAATTAAAATATTTTGAATTTGACGTTACAGTTAGGTTTCGCTATAGTTTGGAGGTAATCAACAATGTTTTTCTTAAATGCGTGCAATTCATCAAAAAATATATCAATAATAATAGACTTGGGTAAATAATTATAAAATGTGTATTATCACGCCTATTTTCCATAGGGGTAGGCAATTACTAAGGATTGCTACCGAATTCAATTTCGAGAAACTTCTCTCGCATCTTCTATTATCATGAAACAAAAAAAGATGTACATTCTTACTTATCATAAGAAAGGGATGTTTTGGACATTACTTGTCAGTTAGGGGGTCTTAAGGGTGGTTATATAAATTACCACACTGGTGATCCTTGCGCTACATACATCGTATTCGTTCCCTGACAAGTAGGTGACAGTTCTCGCTAACCCTGTATATATGAGGTTCTGTTAAAGGTATGCGCTAACAGAGCGAGGGTTTAAGTAAAATGTTAGAAAATTTATGAGGAGGGTGTTGTTCTTTGAAAGTTTAAGATTGAACGCCGCTGGCAATTCATTACAGTGATTTCAACACTCCCCCACTCTTTTTTTCGCAGCTACTGAGTTGCTGGAGTTCAGATTGTCAAAATAACAAGTAGGTCTTTATTGTGTGATTGTTTAGAGCTGGCCGAAGAAAATGTTGAGTAGAGAAAAGGTACGTCATGTCTGTAGGGATACAGATAATTAGCAGTCGGTGCCCACTGCCTGCTCCATAAAGGACCTGGCACAGCGATATAATAATAGTAATTGTTTAAAAATATTCTATTGACGGTAGGTAATTTAAAAAAGTCAACAAATTGCAAAAATATAAACTATTATGTGTTTATGTACTTGTAAAAATTGCGGTAGTTAAAATATGATTTGAACGCAAAGCTACCATTCCAATTATTTATAATCGAAAACATGTTTGGTGGAATCCAAATATTCCTTGTAATAGACTTGTTACGCTATACAACTTCCACTAATGTACATGTAGTTAGGGTTCCGGTGTAATATACGGGAAACCATTTTTTAAATTATTGACGATGTATAAATTCTTTTTCTTTCATTCAATTTAAAAGCTTCTGAATATCTTATGAAAAATTATGGAGCACGCGGGACGCGGGTCTTTTGTTTCGTCTCAGTGCATGGCTGAGAATCGTTTAACATCGTCATCAACCCTGTAATGTTGCGCTGTTGAACTCGAGGCTTTCCTCGGAATGCGAAGGGTTAAGGCTTAAGTCTGCCACTCTACGTATGGGTTGACAATGATAACAATAAATTGATTTCCCAAATATGGACTTCTTTTTTGAATCGCTTGTACACGTACCGAAATAGCTTACCTACATATTATGTTCTTTGCTGGAGGACACCCTGCCCGTCAAGTTTAAAGAACTTATCACTGGTTGGTATGCGTTGCTAAGGAACAATAATATTGTTGTTTTATCGAATATGTAAATGACGCGATTCGTTTATGTCTGGTCTTTTTGTCTTACTTTTCATTTACTCAAAGTGCAAAAAATACTATAGCACAAAGTCTAAAGAATTATTATTTTATTTTGCAGTTTTTCCTGAACTTATGGTTTTGCGTTACCTATCCGTTTCCAGCGGGTAATGTTTATCACCATTCACAATGTATGTTATAAGATGGTTTGGATTTACTTAGTTTTTGGAGATTACTGTTACGCATAGTGGCCTTAATGATTCTTACATGTCATGAAATGTAATATATGATTTTTTATTTCGTTCGTCTTAAAAAACGAATTACATAATCATGTGTTATAATTCTTACATAAATCGTACATTTTTCACCGAGTTCTAACCAGAAGCGGCATGACAATCGAAGAAAGGTTCAAAATATAAAGGAGAATTGCGTTTAATCCGTATGTGGAACCCGGCTCGTCTGATACGAGCTGGACAATGTTATTACAATACCAATTTTCAATTAATAATAAGTCAGCGATTACGAGTACGTTTGTTTGAGCGACGCGGGCTAATCAGTGACGTTCATATCGCTATCTAGGCAAAACGTGTTTTGGATGTTTGTATTAAATTATACCAATATTCGCTTGTATTTAAATGTATTGCAAGAAACTTCGTCTTCGAACCGGATCTATGAAATTTGTGATTTTATTCGGACCTTCTGTTGTTACAAGTGAAGTGAGGTGTTCCTTTAGAATGATCCCTTGAAATCGGTCCCCGATAATGGAACTCACCCCGGAAGCGAACGAGGATTCAACATGGAACGCCATAAGGCTTCTGAATGTGGCCTGTGATGGATTTAAGTAAATATATATTTTTCTTATTGGTTACTTAGTATGCACTGGCATTTTTATGTAATGTAATGCGAGATAAAAACAATTATCAATGTTAAAGTTTAAACACCGTATAACAAAAACATTTGGTTACATATCCGCGGGGACTTTGTAGCAGTCATATTTTTGTTGTACCATCGCCGGCTAAGCGTAGAATTTTTGTATGCAAAAGGATACTGATCCGTATTTAAAATAATGGTGATTATTAAGAAGATTGTCAGAACATGCTAGAACCATATATATTTTATTTAGTGTTAACATTTATACTGCCTTTTTCACTGCCTCGTTGCTCGAGTAGTTGCAAACGCGATTGCCGATCGGGAGGTCCTGGGTTCAAATCCTGGGTCGGGTACTATTAGATTTTTCTAATTTATAATAGGGACTCGGGAGTTTAGATCTGTGCCCGCTGTAGGGCGAAGGCTCACCACCTATTTCATTGGACGTAAACGTACCTAATTGGTGAAACGCGGGAGTGTACTACTCTGCCTAACCCTTCGGAGATTATAGGCGTGACGTTACGTTTTATATAGTATTCAGTATATAGTATTATACTAGTATATGAATACTGTATATACGAAATATACTGTAAAATTTTTCTAACTTAAGATATTTTTTCTTTTTAGAACTCTAAGAATTATACGACTTCGGAGAAACGCAGGCGTGATGTTATGTTATACACATGAGAATGTGAAACATAAATTATATTGAATTGAAATTTGTCTATTTATGTTGGTTATGTATCATTTAAAATGACTATCTGGTCGCATTGAGTTCCAGTATAAATAATCGCCTAACATACGAACACTAAACGTTTTGAACGAGCAGAAAGAGGTTTTTTAAAGAATTCATCGGGATTCGCCCTTGGTAATCGCGTAATTGTTTGGTTCCCTCGTTGGTTGACTGGTTGCATGCGCGATTGTTAATCGAGAGGTCTTGGATTTGATTTCCGGGTCGGGTGTTACGGGATATTTCTGACTTAAAATTTCTATTTGTAGCTCGGAGTCCGGATTTATACCCGGTAAAAGACTCACCCACTATTCGTATTACTCGTGAAATGCGGGAGCGCTATATTCCTCTGTCTATCCCTCGGGGAAATACAGGTGTGACATTGCATTAAAACATACATAGATTTTATGACGTCAGTTGGGCTCAGTTAATTCGCTATGTAACCGGTAAACACGCGTAGCGTGCATTTCGAACTATTGAATACATGTGACATGCGTATCACGACTCCATTTACAAAGTCAAAGCCGAGTGCGAATGCACTTAAGCAATCTGTTACATGCAATGTAATGTTGACCCCAAGTGTAAACAATTATTTATGAACATAGCAGCAGCGGTTATCAGCTCCAATACGGTGAAGGTTGGCGACAGTTATCTGAGTATGCTGTAGGCCTGCACTCCACAGCAATTATTCAATGTTTGCTTTGTGTCCAGGCGTTTGGAAGTTAAGTGGCGTAAGTGGACTGAGATGGGCTGATGATGATGTATGGAACTTAACTTATTGTGTCTAATTGCTTATTCGATCATATAGTTTTTGGTGTCAATCGCGAAACTGCAATTCCTAATATTAAAATATGTAAGAAGAAATTGGATCATTCATGTTAAGAATGAAGATGTAACAAAAAAATGTATAAACGGCGGCTAAGTGTTGGTCAAATTGGATTTACAGTGGTAGGGCCCCTGGTCAAAGGTGTAGAATATTTCGATCATATTGGTAGATGTAACAAAACTGTAAAATATGCTAGACTTGGTGAAACATTGTCACCAAGGCTGAGTCTAATTTGTATTTCGTGTTATTATATAGTCTTAAACGTCAAAAAATTTCCTATCAGGTTAGCTTACAGAGCAGTATGTCCTTACTTTTGCAGGGTAAGTAAAAATTTGTGGATTGGGTATCATATCCGCTTTTAATCTGTGGTAAGCATACTTGTTTTCGCCCGAGTAGGATACTAATTTAAGTGTAATTACTAAAGAGTTATGACGGTGGTAATTTTTACCATACTACACGCTGATTTTATCATCGCTGTAAACTCTACAACCTCACACCGTTCCGGTAACGATCACACACGCCTTAGTACACTTATAAAGAAGATTAATTTTATAACAGTAGGTGTACTTGAATATTCGTTCGTAAATGTCAGCGCCGCGTAACTGTGTAGTATCTATATATAATTAAGAAATACGTGATGAGACAGATAATGTAAGTACTTTTTCATATGTAAAGTTATTACATACAGCGTTGTGTGCTGTACTTAATTATGTTATAATTCTGTGAGATTCGTTTACGTACCAATATTTATAACGAGCCCACACCGACACAATACTTTGTTTACTCATAGATATGAGGATATGTAACTATAATGATTAAAAACAATTCTTATATCACGTCCTAATGTATCTACCTCCTCGGCTCTATTGACACATACTGTCGTCTTTAACAATCTTAAAACACAAAAGACCAAACGATACTACAGAGTAAAACGTAACATCACGTGTGTGATCCCCGAAGGGGTAGGCAGAGGAGCGTAGTACACATTTACATTTCATCAGTTACGTTTTACGTTCTGTGGAATATACAATAGATATAACTACGCAGTAGATACAGTGAACATATGTAGCATACTTAACATGTAATAAATTAAACAACAAACAGGAAAACCGCGTGTAAACATGTATTTCGCGATGTTGGGACTCCTTAATAACTGGGCGAGTGTCACGTGTACGGCGGCGGGCGTGAGTTGTGCCCATTTGCTCAATCAACACAGATAATGTTGATGTTCCCGGCTCGCCCTCGATTCCTTCGCTCCGGTACCGTTTGCAAATTAATCCTAGAGATATATTTTTTCAATGTAACGTGATCGCTCGATTTTTTCTGTGTTTGTTACTAGGATTTTGCAGTAGAATCAATCTCGTAATTGTTTCTCAACTTTGGGGTGTTTATTTGCTGATATTTGAATCAGCGTTGAATACAAAATCTCTATTTATAAGACTGTTTACGCTTTTGTAATCAACTCGGGACAATGTCTCTTGAACAGGACACGGAACTCAGGACAAGGACTCTTGTAATCAACCTTGGTTGCGAGTTTATTGGTTATTATTGTGGAATATTAATTTCATTATGGATATTATTAGCAATATTGTTTTTACACCTTCCGTCACGTTGAAAATATTTTAATACATGCTGTAAAAGGCGGGAAGTGTGACCATATGTTTCCTGATCATAGTTAAAGTAGGCCATCAACAGTATTTTTAAATATAACAATTTCAGGCATGATCTCATAGGTTTTAGATAATTGCTACAATAGAATTCTTGTAAAGATAGCTAAAATATGTTTTTATCTTAAGCGAAATCTGTTATGTTGTTTGCTAAGGAATTTAGAAAAATCTCGATTTCAACATTGATAGAACATCTGTCTCAAAGTTAGCCAATGAAATAATATTGGAACACTGAACTTTCGTGCATTTTTATGTCGACGATGCGCTGGTAGAATCCTTTTTATAAATCCATGTATTCACACATATGGTATGACTTAATCTTATGTTCTTGGAATGTTCGAAACGTATAATGGTGAAAAAGAGCGCTTAAGGAACGAAATTTTTCAGCTCAATTTTCCTGTTAATTTGTAGTCAAATTTAGTTCTTTGTTATAATTACGTTCTCGGTATTTCGGATTAGTGATCGTACCAGAAATAAAGATGTAATATTTGTTCAGTAAAATGTAATATTTTTTGATTCAGATTTTATTAAACCTTCAATTCTGGAGGCATTCCCCACCAATTATTGTCGCAGCCACTCAAGGTCCACTATTAATCACCAATGCGAATGATTACCACATATTACTTTTACCTACATATGTCCATCTATGTATTTACGCAACGCAAGTCAAGGTTACCTCTGGCTGATCGATTTTATCAGCATTTATCCTTGACAGTCTGTTAATTTATTTACTTCATCAAATAATGTGTATGAATTACAAAAAAACTTATATGGACTTTAAGTATTAAAAATGTTTTGTGACAAGTCCCAAAGGTCGAACCAATTCCAATTAAATGTGCTTGTATGTAAAAGAAGATATTATACTATGAATTGTGTATTTTCTACGAAAATGTACTTACCGTGCGATAACATAAATGGTATTCACGTGCTACCAGACGTACTAACCGGGCACCTAGTGATAGAGTTTAGTTTTAAAGTTACAGCAAGTTCGGACGAGAAAAATCATCATGAATTATTTCTTGCCACAACTTCTCCCGTCTTGCCCCAACCAATTGTTTATTAATAGGACCAGTATTAAACATACCTTTTGTACATGTACATGTACAAAAGGTAAATTGTACCTGAAGATAATAATTCTCTACAGTCGTTTCAATGTGCTGGATCGATATGGAGCGCATGGAAACAACTGTTTACTTGATTTGTTAGAATTTTAATAATTTTTTTAACAATCACGATGATTCTAAAGTTTACATTTTTGAAAAATATGTGTAACGTGAACCAAAGTTATCGACATAGCCCAAAGGATGAGCAAGCTGAAGTGGCAGTAAGCTTGTCACACCTGTCGCAGAACCAATAGCCGCTGGAGCAGACGTGTTCTGGAGTGGAGACCGCGACTTGGCAAACGTAGCGTGGGACGCCCTCCAGCTAGG
>DWJK01004505.1:0-11956 GCA_018248815.1 Croniades pieria auraria
CGCAGCACAACTTGTATTTGTGACGCTTAAACGTAACGTGGTGAAACGTGGGGGTGTACTACGCTACTCTGCTTACCCCTTCGGGGATTACAGGCGTGTTGTTACGTTAAATATTTTGTTACTAATTGAGTATTTCAGGACTCGATCAAGTAGTGATTTAAATTAATTTTTCACATTAAGATATTTAATATATCACGCTATGTAACACGACGATGTAAACAAAATCATACATACCTACGTACATCCTTAGTGAGGATGTTTTTTTTTTGTTTTAGTTAATAGAACGGAAACTGGGTCTCAAGCTGCGAAGCTTATCTATGAGCGAAATGAATGGCGCTGTTTATGAATCATCCTATATTTTTCCGTTTCTGAGAAGGTCGCGTTCTCAAGTGTCCCAGCGGGAAACCATTGTATTGTTTAAATAATTCATGGTCACAGTAGTGCTCTCTATTTTTTTGTTTAAATAAATAGAAATTGTCAAGTGTCTTTCTGTGTACGGGGCGTTTATCTTGCTGAACACATGTTAATGTATTGTAGTCTACGTAATGATAACATAGAGTGCAATGTAGGATTGGCAGGAAGTGTTTGGTAACATAATCGAAGATTTTGAATACTTATGTATAGATAGGCGCAGGCAGATTAGGTATAGATGACCACAATTAGAAATATTAGATCTTTCGTATATGTCTCAATTATGGATTTAAGGTAAATTTATTCTTTAGGCGTAATACAGAAATAGTCCCCGAAAATTGAAAACCCCGTCCTTAGACAACATATAATTATGGTCGAAAAATATGGTCTGGAATATAAAAACTTTTAGATGCTGGAAAAACGGATAACAAAAGGGAACTTTCCATTATTAATAATATTGTATAGTAGTCATAAAAGAGTTTATTAATATTTCCATCATTTTCTGAAGTTAATAATGTAAATGCAAGCTCAGTGTCATGCAAAAGAGGGTGTTGTGAATCACCGACATCTCGTCCAATGGAAGTTATAAATATATCTCTCAGATGTACGACTCAATTAAATTAATTCTAAGCTACCATCACTAATGTATGTGGAAATAGACGGCAGTTGGCAAATTATTATCTCTTTAGATATGTTGACATGCACTATATACTGTCGTACATAATTCCGCGGTATAGCTCGATTAGGCTGGACGCCAACGGGCAGCAGAGAAGGCGGTGCCAGAAACCGTGCTTTGCGGAAACAACCTAACTTCACCGGACGAAAACTCCGAGGGGAGGCCTGTATCCAGTATTGGAATTTTCTGATGTGATAATAATATTATTTGAAGGTTTTAACGTTTCTCCTTTTGAGAGGAGACCCGTATACAAAAGTTGATCCATAAAACCTTTCATAGCAATGACTTGTATATGAAAGCAATAAATATATTACGCAGATATTTCTCCGTCTTCTACGCTTTCGTCATCATCGCTTTTAACCTGTGCCAATCGGCTGGTAAAGATTCTCCCTCTTAACAAAAGTGCGTTTTAAATTTAAATATCACTTGCTAATGGTAAATGGAAACATCGCGAGGAAACCTGCACGCCTTAGATTTTACAAAAAAAAAAAATTCTAAGGTGTGCGAAGTCTGCCAATCCGCATTTGGTCAGCGTGGCAGATTATGGCCTTAACTTTCTCAATATGAGAGGAGATCCATATTCCAATATTGGAAAGATAATGGGTCGGTTATTATTATTATTTTTAAGAATCTCCCCTAATGAGCGCCATCACAACTTTGTTAATATTTCTTCTGTATAATATACAATTAATTGTATTATTATTATTAAGAAACTAGCGGTAACGAATGGGTTAATGGAAATGTTTTCCTAAATAATCTCATCACTGAATGGTTTTGTAACAGGCGATAACAGCTCGACATGTGCATGACGAGCGTTAGTGTTATGATACACGCGGACTTTGTCTACGGGTGTTGGATCTTTAACCTGTAGCTATCTTAATTACTTGTAAGCATTTAGGCCATTCGATAACGAACGTTAAAACGCGTTATTTAACAGTTTCATTCTGTACTTTGTTATATTGTTAAAAACTAAATTGAATTGTCAATTTTTTTATAATTAAAAAAAATGTTTCTTTACACACAAATTAACATATGAGAAAGAGACTTTATTTCTTATTGTACGTATGGTTTGTATTGAACCATTATATTATAGTGCGTGGTGCACTAGTTCTTCAATTAAAGCAATTTAAATATCACTAGTAAAATATCAAATCGTTTAATTCAAACATCATTCTTAATTATGATCTAACACGTGTTGATTTACACAATTTAGCGCGATCATCCCGAAGGCCGCTAAATGAAGAATGGCGCCGACTTTGTGTCGCTTATATTACTGGTGTCTAAAAAGAGGCCAAGTACAAAAATAAAGACGTTTAAAATAGTACAAAATAGCCGCTCGAAAATAGGACACCCTGTATTTTGTTTTGTATATATATTTTATTACATAAATAGTTCTTTGTGGATTTTTCTTCTATTGATACGTAAATTAGATACTAAAGTTAGATCAAAAGTAGCGTATCATTAGTAGTTGACTGCCTCGCTAACCCTGGATTCGATTCCCGGGTCTATTTTACTCAATTGAAATATATTTGGTACTAAGCTCACCACTTATTCCACTATGGGATGTTTAACGTAACTGGTGAATCATAGCAGTGTAAATATTATCCTACTGGTAATATTACCCTAGGCCTACCTTTCGAGGATTACAGGCGTGATGTTACGCTTACCATAAGTATCATTCTATGAATAATCCAAAGTACTCTTAAAATTCATTATATTGTTAAAAATTAATTCTGTATCGTTCACTTAGGAAAACTCCTGGGTCTAAAGAATGCGGTTCACTGATGATATGTTTTTCTTTCACCAGGCTGGCAGCAGCGGCAGCAGCGGCAGCAGGCGCGACTAGCGAGCTCAGCTACCTCGCTGCTTTACATCCCGCTTATCGCCCTGTGCCCTACGATCATCCCTTATACGGGGCTAATACTTTGCGAGGTAAGAAATAGTTCTCTCTCTGCCCTTTTATCATTCCACTGTTGGAACACGGGTCTCTTCCCGAAATAAGAAGTCTAAAGCGATGGTTTTATTCAATTGTAAATTAAAGTTCCTTTCTTGCCGTTACATTTCCTGAATTTTGCGAAGTCTATTAGTCTACAAATAGGTAAAAATTGAAGGCAAAGGAATATTGAATTAAAAATCTTTAACGTTGCGTTAAACATCTCTTGATCTCATTAAAGATTTCCTAATTTATACCTACAACACTTACGAGTATCTATACGACATATCAATGTTCCATCCCATGCTTGAGGGAACGGAGACTCGGTATCCATTGGTGCTGGCACAAATGTGTAATATTACTCTATTACAATCATGCGAATTATATATCTGATGCAGTGATAGCCTACTGGTTAAGAATTCAGCCTCTCGCTCCGGGGTGCTGGGTTCAAATCCAATGCGCGCACCTCTTTACAAAAGTACGTTTTTAGTTTAAATATCACTTGCTGTAGGAAAACATCGTGAGGAAAACTGCACACCTTACAATAAAAAAAATTCTAAGATGTGTGAAGTCTCCCAACCTGCACTTACCCAGCGTGGCAGACTATGGTTTTCACCCTCTCAATATGAGAAAAGACACATATTCCAACAGTGGAATGATCGGTCGATTATATATCTCGGTTTCTTCTCATTCCCACAGCTGTCGTGAATACTTTCTTACAATATAATAACATACATATAACATAACATGTGTATTAAAACGGAGCTTCTGAAAATATTAAGCAATATTGTACCATATGTTCACACGCTGGTGTAATATTTTAATGATTAACTAACTGGTTAATTCACATTGATCTGATGGTATTCGAATTTTATTCGAATTCGAATTTTAAAATTCACATGTTTTACTACCGATAACATTTATTCGGTTCCCAGCACGGCCTTTCATTTTTGTTTAGCATGTTTTAGTATACTTCAATAAACTAGCTAAATAAGCATATCTTTCTTTATCTGGGAATTAATACCGTTTATTTCAAGAACAAGAAATACTAATAAAGCGGGGGTAGTTTTAGGATATTTCTAAATTTGTTGTAACTCTTGCAAACAACGTTCGTTTTGTAATTCATACTTCAATAAACGCCATTAAAACCGTTCCCAATCAGATTTAAAAATTCTATCCATAAATGTGCCAATGCCCTTACTATAATGATGTGAAGTTTGATAATATTTTTACAAGGGATACATTAGTATATGTAGCAGAATTAACGTAAGAAAAAATGTGTAAAACCCGTTTCTTTTACAATAAGCAGTAGCGCCCCTAAGAATATGTATGTATATAATAATATATTTTATACACAAAATCCGGCGAATGCCGCGTCGGGCGCTATCACCACAATTTATCTATACACTAAGGTGTTAATTAGGATTTGAACTCACGACTGCTACCATTCATTTCCGAACGCCACCCAAGCGAAAACACACCTTATTCCGTTAGCTGTTGAGTTCAAAATAAATTTTGTATTTAAATGATGACAGATAGGGTAAAAGCGCCTATTAAAGGACAGCCCGTGTTTAAGTCACGGGTTAAAATTGGCATGCATTTGAGTAACGAAGCTGGAAGGGGTGGATCGACCTTGCAATTAAGACGTTTTACGGATTTAGTTCGTTACCTTTTACGGTTGTGTTGTGAATGTAGATTTGATGTTTTTCTTTTTCGGCTAAGACGAAGTAGAGTATTTTTAACAGTCGGTTTAAAAAAAATATTCAGTTTTTTTGCGGTGAAATTTGTTTTTTTCTTTCAATTTGCAAATTCACTCTTTTGTCCCAAGTTAGAATGAGAGGAATTGAATCCACGGTCCGCCACGCAGGCCAAGTGCGGGTGGATAGAATTTAAAAGCATAAAATAACATTAAAGCTAATTTAAAGATGTGTGGTTTTTTACATTTTTCTTCATTTTCACAAATGGTTTTGAACTTTATAAACGTACATAACTTTCATAAAGAGATATATATATACGCATCGGTGCTTGAACCCCATACCCCCGGATAGTAAGGGCATGAACCCCTATCATTCCTTAAAATGATTAAGTCTCATCTTTTAAAATTTATCTATTGCATTGTCAAAAGATGGAAACACTTGGGTTACCACAATTAAGTATATATTTCTGCACCTAAGTAACAGGGTATTATTATGCGATTCTGTGTTGAAGAGTAGAGTCAGCACATACATGCATACATACGTTATATTTAAAGCGTTGAAATTTAGTCCATAGGAGTAGTAGCGCAACTGTGAGCTATCTCCCGCAGAGGTTCATTCCAGTTTGAGATTAGATGCAGGTGTACTGCCTGTTGTTATCATTTTCATTAGGAGCCTGCATGCCCTTTTTCTTTTTTGTAGTCTTACAAATAAAACTATATAAAAACGCCTTATCCCCCTGCGATGTGACGCGAAGATCTATATTGGGCGGATGGAACGTGAGGGGAGGAGAGTGGGGAGTGGGAGGAAGTGGAAGGTGCATGAGAGCTGAGTCTTGGTGTCTTTGGGGTCTTTGGATAAAACGATGTCCAACAGTAGTGGTCTGATGTCAGATGATGATTAAAAATATAAAAATATGGTTTAAAATACTTTCAGATGTACATATTTGTTCTCTCACATTACACACAAACTTTCCTCGAGTAAGGACTCGCCTCTTTATCTCGAGAATGCCTTCGCCAACATCATCTATCGCTCAGACCGTAAAAGATACATTAATGGACTAAATTCGACCCAAGTCATAAACTGTCAGCGGGAATGTTAGCTAAACAAAAAAATACCATCACTTTACGTATATCGTACCTATATTATTTTATGATATCAAATGATTAATAAGGTTTACCATTATACAGTTCGAGCTCTACATTTTTTCTTTTTACAGAATAGTAGGCTGCTATTATTTTAAAAAACGTTTAGTTTCGCGTTAGTGGTGTATTCCTGTTATGTTTACGTTCAGACCTTGCAGCGATCATCATCATCAACATCATCATTATCAGCCTATTTCCGTTCACTGCTGGGCATAGTCCTCTCCAGTCCCTCTCTGCAGCGATCAGTCGAAGCTAATGTAATAGGACCACGGATAGGTCTGAAATTAGCAAGGGTTAACCTGAAAAACATACGTGAGTTAAGTAGCTACGTAATATTTTTATGGGATCATCAAACCATCAACCAACGCTCAAAGTTAATTAAAGCCAGAATAAATCTAAAAAAAATTTCTTTACCTAATAATCTGACATCTATACGTGCCAATATTTAACATACTCATTTATTTAGAAGTAGAACAACTCTTTATCTAAGACTTTTAAGCGGAAACACTTTGTTACCGGATTTTGTTAGTCTCGTTTGAAATAAAAATAATTGTGTACAAATGTCACTGTAATGTTAATATGTACATCTTTTTTTAATACTCAAAATCGCCAGCCTCTTCTATCTTGGACCAGAATAAAAAATCCGTAGAGTATACTTCGTTCGAGCTTGCAATGCACATTAGCGATTCGACGTGGTTTGTTGTTTTGTTCTCGAATGCTTAGAGCCGTGTTTATTTGTGTGCTGCGGGTCACAATGGAACATCTATTAATTATAATAATTAAATAGCCTCAGTGTGTAGGTGTTCTAAACAGTCAAGGAAAGTGTACAAGTAATAATGATGTTAAATATTTTTTTTCGTTTTGTCAAAGGTTATTTTTAATTCATAAGAGCGTTGATCTTTGCTTTATAGGTATGATAAGATTCGAAATGTCACTGTATTATATTTGTATAGACTTATCAAACAATTCTTAACAGAGAATCATAACAACTTTTTATTCTTTACATTTAGCGAGCTATCTTCGCATTATTTCTCTACATACTTTTTTTATATTTTTTACATAGTTTATTATGACTCGACTGTATCCTATAACCTTCATTAGTCCTTCATTACTGAAAGTGGTGAAATTAAAATACATTCGTGCACCGCGTATCCGCTTACCAACCTTTAGCACCCGGGATCATTTTACGGAGCGTGCATCTTTAGATAACGCTCAATTGGGTACCATGTTCAGTCTGGACCGTTTTATGCCATATGTACACAGTAAAAGGAGTACGTAGCAGTAACACAATTAAATAAAAATGTTATCATATTGCTGTATTATAATATTGTTTTAAAATATTCTATTTTATTACACTGTAAACGCGGCGTGCATCTCGTATTTTTACAAAATTATGCCTCTTTTAAGCCTCAAATATCACTTGTTGTAACGGTAAATGACGTCCGCATTTTTTTTTTTTTTGAAAGTTTTTTGAGTCATGTTAAGTTCGCGAGCCTGCATTTGAAAGCTCTGGTGGACCATGGATTTAATCATGCTCATTCTGAAAGAAGACCCGTGCCCAAAAGTGGAATGGCAAGAGTGTTAACGAAGTTGATAATGGTGATATGCGCCGCTGTATAAACTAATACTACAAAATGTTCTAAATTAATAGTAAGAAATGTCATAATGATCATTCTAGAACGAACATGGGAAAAAATCCTTGGTCAATTTATTCCTTGCCAGGCTTATCGTATGACAAAAAAATCAATTGATCTAAGCCGATTAATTAAGACAAAATCGTGCATTGTTCACTAATTTCCGACGAGTCCCAAATAGTTTTCGTCTTGATGACTTCATTGTAAAACCGAAATCCTGTTTTTGGGGCATCCGAGTTATTTCGAGAATTGACTGGTTATTCGCATCTTAACTAACCGTCTCCTATTAAGTTGTTAACTGTTACAACCGTCAATTTGTCTTGACTTAAGTTGAAAAGTTTTATAAATACCGGTACAGAATTACATTATAGCTTCAGTACGGCTTGAAAATTATGTACTGTTTATTCAACTGTAAAAGAGTTGTATTGAGAGATGTCCGTATAAGGCTGCGTGTTATAGACATGAGACTGATCGATGGCGATTAAAACTTTTGAAAAAATCGTGTATGTAGTGATTAAATTATTCTTTCGTATTTTTATTATGATGTCAGTTTACCATAAATAGTCAAATATAAATACGTGGGTATAAAATGAGATACAAAAATTACGATGATTTCTCAGCTGCCGACATTCCGCATGAACTCGTCCCGGCGGGTGTGATTGTGTTGTTTGCTCAGCGATCGGGTTCGCTATTATTATTTAATATGTGGCTCATATTTCGTCTACTGCACCAGACGTGTCCCGTACACTACAGACCTATTTACACAATGTGACACAGGAAACTGACCTTAAGTTGTACAGAAATGAGAAGCCCAGTGGAGTACGGATTTCGTGTTCCTAAAGGAACAAGTAGGTAAATTATAACAAAACATTTTTATCCGATATTGTAATAAAACGTTTTGTTGTTTCACTCACCGCCGGTGGTAAAACTGATTGACGCGAAGTAGCCGATGACAATTAACAAAAAATATTCCTAGCGACCTGATATTAAGTTACGTTTACATCCATAAACGACCCACATCCATCACGCAGACATAATAAAATACCTAAGAAATCTAGTGCAACAGTCCACTGCGTTCATTATACAAAATGTGAGCCATCATCAGTCGACTGCAAAATTCGCAACCGAAGTGACAAGCCGAAACTTAATAACTTACTCAGAAGTGCACCAGCAAATTGGGAGTCGAGCGGTCCAACCGGCTCCGTAACCCTACACTGCCTTACCGAACTCTCCGACACATATAAATTGTATTTTTATTCAAATCGAGCCTACGTGCCGCGATAAAGCCTCCTTAAAACAAATAACTGCCCATTGAGAAAAGGTACCGAACGAATATCCACCTTAACTCGGACTGTCAAAGTTTGAAGTTAAAAGCTTGAAATGAACAACACGAACACTGAACCCGATACAGTCGACAAGAAGCTTTAAAGTTGCGGCAACAGAGATGTAGTTTCTGAAGTAACTGCTCTTGTTACATTACTTTTAGCGGAACAAGACGACGCGACTGAAACAAGCTATGTTCCAACTGTAATGAGAGTAAATTGCACCATACCCGCCAACGTGCAAGACTTAAATTTCAGTGACTCACAAGACCGAATTATGTCATCGGATCTTGATGTAAGCAAGAAGATATTCCAAAGACACATCTAGAGGACGATTTAAAGGTTCATTGGAACACTTTTTCACTCAATTTGTATCTTCCATTCTCGTTATGGGGTCCTCGAGGCATGTCGGATGTTCAAAAGATATTTTAAATATTGAAATAAAGATTTCAGTATATTGAGTAATAAAATTTTTGTTATTAAACTCTCAAGGGTAACGGACGTGCACGTATGATTAAGCCCTTATATTTGTATTTTAAATGGCGCCGTTCACACGGAACCATTATACGATAAATAGTTTCTCGCCAAAAGTTTAATCACTTCATTTACCTGTCACTTCGGCTAAAAAGAAATTTCTGAGACGTTTTAATAAGATTTTGGTCGCATACCTATCATGATACCGTTCATAAAATTTTAAGAATATCGATATGTTTGCAGTAAAAAATTAATTACTGCCTTAAAGTGAACTTCATTCGTATTCGCAATTAAGTGGCATCGATTTTCAATAATTTAAGAGTCGTAAAATGTTTATGCGGCGAGTGTGAGATTATAAAATTAAGCACCGGTATCGTAAAAGTCGATACACCGAAAAATTATTATAACCGTATTCGTATACCCAATATCGACGAGTACGTCTTCGGCCTTCGATAATCGTAAATAAAGGTCCAACTCTGGGTTAACCGAGCGTAAAAACTGTGAGCGCGAGATTGAGAGTTCATGTTACTTCCAAATTTAAATAAAGAAAAAAGACCAAGCGCTCCGGCTGTGAAAGAGAAGAAATGATAGCAGATGTCAAAGTATTGGTAAAACCATCCAAGTCATAGATTCAAGCTGGTTATCTCTATTAGGGAATAAATTAAGCAATAAAACATTGACGCCGCCGATGAATTTAAATAAAACTCCTCAAGCCAGTTTAGAGGCGATCGCAATAAATTATTTTAACAGTGAAAATGCAGTAGCTGATGATATAGTTGTTGTAAATGATGATTAATCTTAAATGGCATTTTTAAATATTGTATAGAGGCGATTTTTAATTTAAAAAATGTCACAAACCGAATTGACACTTCTTGCCTTTTCATAATTGCCTTATCCCTGCACCCTAATTTGGTTGAAGAGGAAACGAGAGATGTACCGGAACGAGTTTTAGAAAGGGATGCACAGATTGCGCCCGCGCATGACAAGTGACCGGATTAATGCATTTTAAACGAAGAAGGCTTAATTCTGATCTCGGATTCTTTAATTGAGTTGGTTTTTATTTCCTTTTACCGAAATACAGTTTAGAAGTACTCATTCTTACATAAAGGAGGTTATTAAGATCGGGTTTTTGATATCTCTTACTGTAATATTTTCAATTATGGCAGTTAATGCTTTTTGACTTTTTAACTTCAAGTTTTAGGTATTAAGAACATCCCTAATAATGTTGCATTCATGAGATTCTGTTTTTGATTGCTCCGACATTATAAGTAATTGAGAAACATAGCTGGTCTTATTTTAATATTTAGGTACTTTCAACGAAGTATTTATGTAGTTAAGGCACTTAGAAGCTACAGATCGAAGGTATGTACACCTCGTCATAGATAACTTATTTATCACTGATGCCACATTGTTTTATTTCCGTCGAGCTGAGAGCACCCAACTGATTTGAACCCGTTTTCAGTCGCATGATTGACGACGTCCATATTCGATAACTTCGCCCGCTGGGCAACTTGCTACATTATAATAAATATCTCCAGTACTCTCTTTAATAGCGATAATTTCTTCGTTCAATACCGTCGCGTTAACTCCGCTATGCTCATTTATATTTGTTACCTTTGTGACCGCATTGTCTCTGTTGTATACATATTTATCATCAGCATTTTTTGTTTTTAGTTTCTTTTTGGTTTTACTGATTTATTTGTCTTTTTAACATTTCCAATTGAATTTCGGTTTCATTCGCTTACTTATATTGTAATTATTTAAGAAGCATAATTGTAAGGAAAGTTTTATATAGGTATGTACACACACTTCTGCGTTCTTTGTTTTTCTTTGATTATGATCTCTCATCATTATTGATATAACTTTAATTGTATGTAATCTTAGCAGATTTAATTCTGTATGTTTAATTCTGTACATGACTGAGTTAGTACCGTCATAAAATTACTATTTAGCTACAGTAGAATATATGATAGAAATAGATAAAAGTATTATAAATGTTTTGAACGGTGGTCTACAACAATTTCTTCAATCGAACCTGTTTGATCACGTTCGATGAAAAAACTCGTGAGTCGGCAACGATTGATCCGGTCTGTATCGAGATTGAGACATCTTTGGAACGAGTTTCATCTTGTTGGCGTAGGCTCGGGGCTGTGTGGGATAGGCGGAAGCGGGAGCTGGTTTTATATATATATAATAGCTAATTATACATCTTTTTTTCGATACAACTATTAATTACTATGAACAAGTAAATTATTATCCACCTATAATGTATTTTTGATAATTATTTATGTATTCTTTGCTACACAAGCAGCGTGACTTTTGGTTATAATTTTTTGAATGTGGTTTTAGTTTTTGAGACTTGTCGAAATAAATGTTGTAAGTTTTTTATAACTACTTCCAATTGTCGTTCGTATTTAATAAAATTATTTATTAAATTTATGAGCGTTTGAGTCCAATTTTTTTTCGGGTTCAAGAGTATTCTAGCAGCTTTACAAATGCTTATTACTTAATACTATTAACTTAATACTAAAACTTAATACTATAACTATTTTATCACAGACGCCGGTGCAATATAAATTATTATATTAAGTCTGCACATAGCAAGAAGAACAGCCGCTGGGGCCGAAAGGTCCTCGAATGGAGACCACGGACCGGTAGACGAGGCGT
>DWJK01004506.1:0-11955 GCA_018248815.1 Croniades pieria auraria
TAGGATAGGAATATATTACATAAATATAGGATAGGAATATATTACATAAATATAGGATAGGAATATATTACATAAATTTTAAATTTCGAACATTACAGCTGTACTTTAAATTTAATAAAACCTCAGTACATCTCGGTATTTTCGGTATTTAGAAATGTGGGTAGTTTGAAAGGTAAATCATCCTAAAACCCTTTGTAATTGTTATTTTAACTATTTAAGCTTTGATTTTGAAAGACGGTTGAGTTTTTTATCACTTTGAAAATTACGTTTTAACTTAACCTAAACATTTAACACATATTCGAAGTGAATCAACTCTGAATGATTGGACGATAATTTATAAAGAGATAATTAGCTCAACGGAATGGCGTTTTTCTGTTGTATATATTCGGGTTTGCAAATAGACTGTACGTTATTGTTTGGCAGCGCACGTCGGATGTTGCAGCTGAGGAACCGCGTTGATTCAATGAATGCGGAGCGGCTGAATTACTCATCGCGTTAGCCCAGAAGCGGCTGTAAGTCAACAACGATACGGCAAATTAACAATTAATTTAAAAAAATCACCACAAAATATAGTTACACATCTTGCGTTGTCCAGATTATCGATTTTCAGAAGGATTTTGTACACTGTTTAGTGTTTTACTCTTCTCTTGTTGATCCAGAAATTTAAAAAATTTTGGCTCGCTTACTGCATGTCTTCACTCTGTGCCTGCAACTGTGCGACTGATTCGGCGGTACACTTGCGCCACCTAGCCCGCGCGATGCTAAGCCAAGATGACAATATATTTGTGTGTATATGTAATTTTTGTATGTACCTATGTACATGTATTCCTGCATATTATACATCGCGATATATTTCATGCATGATGAATATAGATGAATTTGAATTTAATATTCCGATTATATATGTATGTATTAAATAGATTTATTTTGATAGTAACACTGTCACCATTCCTGCTGTCCGTTTAGAAGAGACATGTTAAATAAGTTTTCATAAAGAGCTTCAAGTGATTGTGTTCTTTTTAATACAGTAAGCAATCGAAATGCTGGGAACCAGTAGTAACTAGTGGTAGAACATGACCGGCAGTTCACTTGGACTTAAAGTGTTACCGTTACACTTATTTTTATTGTGAAGCGATTTTTATTAAAATATTTGGTGTTTTGTTCGGAAATGTGAAGTTATCTCTCCGCTTGTATAATACAGACGACTATCTGTATCTTTTGCAGTACAATGACGACTATGATCAAGAGAGAATAGGGTAGAAGCTAATTAACACTTTTATTTTTTTATTATTAGCAGGTTTAGAAATCAGTCTTTAATTCTAGTCTTTCTAAGTTACTAATAGTCCTGTTACCAATCAAAACTGACTAAGCAATGGTCTTATTATCAGTTAATTATAAATGCCACTGAGAATGGTATTGAAGGGTCCATTGCAAACGTCCAAAGGTGGCAACGGTCACTTGTGACTACTTTTGTACTCATTTACATTTAATAAAAGAAATGATTGCTTAAATACATTGCGATTTTGTTATTTACTACTACGTGCTGATAAGTAAGCTTTATACATGACTGTGTACTGACTTGTACTAAGAAGTACAATAGTCATTATAATGTATAAATGACCTTGAAACTTGGCCCCGGCACTGAGTTGAATCAACTTTGACATAACTGATGGCTGTTATCGGATGAATAGAACCGTATAAATCCGTTTTGCCAATGCAAATTTCAGATTTCGAATCCCTACATTTTCATCTCGAACATTCCGCACTAACGTTTAGTGAACTGCGGGCACGGCTATAACAGTCAGTTTCTGAGGAATCTATTAGGAATTGAGAAGCGACATTTTTGTATCACAGTGGTTTTACCCAAACTCTTTGCCAGACGTAAGACAGAATTTTGACACGTTGTGTGTTCATTTGAAAAGATGTTTTTGCGGGTTAATCTCAAATGATAGATTTTAGCTGTTGTGAATTTTGTTGAGAGTATCAATTCTACGACACATTAGTTTTGTATGAGTAGCATACATAAGAAAATAAATTTTCCTCCTTAAACCCCAAGTATAGTCATAATTCAGCCAGCTTGCTAAAAATCTTTATCAACTATTTGCCTAAGCTTATCCCGGGAAAAAAGCTACTCGTTAGTGAAAATCACATCAAAATTTTCTATGTAATTCTTGACTTCTAAATGTGTAAATGACAAATATACTCGCAATTGAGAAATTTAACGCTATGTAATAGGGATATTCAGAGGTAGGATGTAGTTACAATAGAATGAGGAAATTTTGTTATGTGGTATTAGGAAGTTAGGACAGCTAAAATGAACCACTGCTCTTGTGTATCTTAAATAAAAAGTCAACTGTTAACTTGTATGTTATAAAACCGCATAAATACGACATACAAAATTTATGACGAGTTGCAAAACTGTAGGAGTCAGCTTGTGGTATCTGAACTTAAACTCTTGCGTAACTCTCCTAACAGGAGCGACCTATAAAGTACACCATGATATAAAGAACAGCAGATATTGCACTATTTTAAGAGCCACATAAAATATCTTTGTGAGGATGCTGCTAAAAGAAATGTATACTACACTAATCGTTACCCACCACTTTGTTAACGTTTAAACTTAAATGCCAGTAAAAGCCACGCGGTCTTTCTCCACTTTTTATTTTGTTTAATACTCTTTAAAGAAAATATCTCTAAATAGCCCGTGCCCTTTCCTAAGTTTTAAGGTATACGCATAAGAAAACTTAAAATCCGTCCATTTGTATTAGCTTAAATATGAATTCTTTAGGATTACTCGGCTTAAACACGTAGAATAAGTCACTTAACGTTCTTTAAGCCACGGACGCATACACCAATACATTATACAGTTTCGTGTTCGTAATATTAGTATTTATATGTTGAGTGGGCGACAGAAACTAATTCGTTCAATCATTCACTCGTAGTGAATGATAATTCAAATAGTCTTCGTTCCATTATAGGTACTGTATACTAAGTTCTTATAAGATTTAATGAGGACTATGATGAGCCGCAGGCACTACATTGCAATGTAATAAAATACATACATATATATTGATGTATGTATGTTGGGTATATAGATATATTTTCATATCTATCAGGTGTTGTGGCACACCTTGGGAAAGGCCTATGTCCAGCAGTGGAATGGTAAAGGCTGATGTGATGATGATGATACATATTTATGCGTCTTTTTTCCTTAGGAGTCGATTGAAACAAGGGATTTCCACCGACATAAAAAATATCAATTTTTTGGGCTTATGTTTTAATGGACATTGCTGGTTTATCGTATTTGGTACCTTTATGACCTTTCACTATATGCTTACGTCATTTCTAATTTTGGACATGTCAGTACCTAAAGACTAGTTTGCATTTCATAACATCCTAATAATATGATTAAAAATGTACCGGCTTAACTCACGTACGTTTTTCGGGATGGCCCGACTAGTTTCGGACCTGTACGAGGTCCTTCCTCATGTGCTCCCGCCGCTTGCAGCGAGGACGCGACGGAGACTGATTTACTGACATTTTTTATCATATATATAAATACTCACGCAACATTTAATCCTAATAATATCTTGGGATATACGTATCCACACGGCCCTCTGATTTCGAAGTAAGTATCAAGAGAACCTGTGTAATAGTAATCAGACCTCTAAAGAACTACGTACATATAGACATATGTACAGGTATTTGCCCATATTGATATTTTTTACAGATACAGAACCACTGTGCTCATGACACAAATATTTATTCTGGGTGGGAATCGAACCTACAATCCCCAGCGCAACAGTGTAATTCACTAACCACTGCACGAAATCAAATTAATTAAATTAGATTGAACTGTTGTCGTCAGCATTGCCTCTCTTTCTTAATTTACATTCTCAAAGAAAGAGAGACTAATACGCCGAGAACAAATTTAGAACTAATTCAAAAGAGACAAACGCAAAAGGACGAGCAGTTCATCTTTAAAAATCTAATTAATATATTTGTCTTGTCTTTTCCTTTGAATATAAACGTTATTAGACAAAGAATTTTCTTCGCGAGTGTATCTCGCGGCGCCATGAGCAAATATCTCTCGAGCGTTCTCCCGGGACCTCTTACAACGTCAATCAACTGTGATTGCTTGTTATCTCGTTTTGGAAGTTCCAGTTACTGTGAGCTTCATCATCGTCACCAATCCTTTTACCGTTTCACTTTTCCACACATGTTTTCTCTCATATTGAGAAGATTTTAAGTATTTTATTTTCACCTAGAGAAAGGTAACAGTAAGATTATAAGGTGACTTCCTAAGACTCAAGAACCTCAAAACAGGTGCGCATCAGGGTGCGCTTCAGGGTGTTTTCGTTCACGTTGTAGGCAGGTTTAATCTTTAGGGTAGTTATCTCTATCGACATTATCATTATACGATGCCGATCGGGAGGCCCTGGGTTCATATCCCTGGTCGGGTACTATTGGATTTTTCTAATTTAGAATTTGTAGTGGTGACCCGGAGTCTGGAGTTGTGCCCGGTGTATGGCAATAGGATCAGCACCGATTCCATGGGACTTAAATTTAACTGGTGAAACGTGGGAATGTGCTACACTCCTTTGTCTACCCTTTCGAAGATTACAGGCGTGGCGTTTTATTCTTATGTATGTACATACATGTCAAATGTCTTTTTCATGCAAACGTTACAATTAAATGCAAGCATAAATTGGAATTATATAATTATTTAACATTACTTGTTATAAATATCAAAGTAAACCTGCATGTCTCTTCCAATTTTACGTTAATACTTATGTACCCAAACTTATCTATTAACCAGGTTGTACATACATAGATATTTTGAACTTTCTAACTTCATAACAGTACTATTTATTCATGAAAATAGTTTTCAAGTCGCGAGAGACATTATTTAAAAAATTGTTTTCAAGCTCTAGGAAATGAATGACGGTGAAAAGCTAGAAAATTATGTCAATATTTATAGACAAAAATAAAAATTATCTGTTACATAGACGCTCAGTGAATCGGACGGTTAACGGTAAACAGTAAAAGTAGAATTAAAAGTTAAACATTGATTATGTTGCGCTTGTATCAGCGAGGTTTTTCCAAAGCGAACCATCAAATATGCATCACACGATGGCCTGGGGGAGCGTCTGATGTGATAGACAATCTGCGCGGGAAAATTAGCTTCTTGTAAATTTGATCTGAGTTGGAGCAAACGTTGTTCATGAATGCACAACTTATATTGTATCTCAGCAGTATAAATCTTCAGCATTCTTTACAAATTCACGCTGCATCTGATGTGTGCATGTGTGTGCGAATAGTGCACGCACCCACACACACGGCCATTTGATCAAACAAAGCAGAGATTGTACTACGGGTGTCAGGCATCTAAATGTTGATATTTCGAATAAAATTTGCAATGAATATCTGAGATTTTAAAGTATTGGAAAATATCATAAGCAAGTATGTACGTAAGTAGCGCTTATAATTTGTTAGTGTGACCGTCGAAAATGTTAATACATATTAAGCAACAATGGGCTGCGACGGATTATCCTTAAGTCTGTTTCTCCTACGTTCTCGTGGCCTGCGCTGCGTGGCCTAGACTTATTCGTAATTGTCCAGTATCTTACGTGAATTGAATACATTATAGAAATATCTAACATATGATGTATTATAGACAAGAGCTAATAATATTGACACAAAAATAATTTTGCTGTACATAACCGTCGTATAAATGAAGTATTTCGTAGATCAAAGGTAGTCATATTTTGCACTGCATGAGTTTCAAACGTGGTATATTTTTATTAAATGCCAGTACTGCGCTCTCTTTATATTCGCTCTCTTTATATTCAAAGATTAGCGTATATTAAAACTCATGTATTATTATTTTTTTAACTTATTTCTGTCCTGACTGAAAAAGCACCGTAGGTTTTTTACATAAAAAAAGTTTAGGATAGTTTTTTGCGTTATAATTGTTCGATTTTTAAACTGAAAGCTTCATAGTTTTAAGAAGGCTTCTGTTCAGTCAGTATGCGTTTATCGTTCGCGGAGGGTGGATGTGTCGCGGACACTTCACCCTGAAAAGTTCGTCGCGTCGTGTTTGTAAGTTTACTTTGTTGTAAACTGGGGTAACAATTTTATTGTATGATGGATTTTTAGTACTTCGGTCTGCTTGTCACAATGGATCACGAGAAGGGGGATAGCATTGAAGGTAAGAAAAAGTTTATGAAACAATTAACCTTAATTATAATTGTCACTTTGCATTTCTTCATTAAAGTAGGAACATAGGAACGTGTAATGAGAAATTACACCTCATTTATTAATTAATAAAGAAAGTTTAGTTGTTAGCTTTTAGTTATTATAAGTGATCAATAAAATTACTAAACCTTTTTATTTAAAAGTAATTAGTGACTATAAATATTTTAACCCACAATATTACCAATATAATGTTATTAATAATAAAATTGCTTATATTCGCACGAAAAAGGTGATATTAATCAACACGCGAACTGATAAAAGGTTTTTTTATTGCTTAGTATTACCAATTAAGCGTTAATTATATTAATAGAATAGATAAATTAACCGTAATAATTTGCCTGCTTTAATTAGTGTTTTTTATTACATTTATCGAGAGGTCTTGGGTATGGATTACCGGGTTTATTGCATTTTTTTAACGAACATTTTCTAGCACAAATGTCTAGAAGAGGCTCGGTCTCTGGGTTTGTGCCTGGTGTATGGCAAAAGGCTCTTCACTCATTCCATGGGGGGACGTAAATGTAACTGACGAAACGTGGGAGAGTACTTCACTTCTATGCCTATCCCTTCGGTGATTACAGACGTGGCGTTACGTCTTTTTTATTGTCTTTTTAAACTGTAATTTATCTCATTAATTATAACTCATGATTTAATATTTATTTTATTACGAATGGCATTAGCACTTACACACTTATGAATGAAAAAAGCCCAACTCATTTGAAAGCTTTTTTAAAGCGGTTTATGTTAAATAAAATCCTAAGTTTCTATTGTACCTTAATTCGGCACTGACAAGTGTCTGGTCCACAAATTGTTTTTACATTTTGTGCGAACACATAATGTTATAAATGGCTTTGCTCGTAACCTTTATAGGAAGAGGCTATTTATTAAAAAACGGAGGCTACTTTTGATATTTATATATGCTTTCACTCTTGGGGACGTGTATCTCCCCTTAATTTTTAATATTATACAGGGTTACAGGGAAATATGTCACGATCGCGTTAAGGGTTTATAGGAAAAAATTGAATTATGCAAAAAATAGAGAATGCGGTTTGTATACGAAACAGGGGATCACTATTTGAGCACGAACTGCAAAATAAAAATTGTTTTTGTAATTTAAGCTAACCGGTGTGGTTCCGATGTACCTATTTAATTTAGTTCCAATTGTATATACATTACATAAACAGCTCTATTTTCTTTCGTCTTTTTCACCAGTTGACCTAATTGAAAAATACTAATTTAACTTTTTTGTTTTGCATTGAAGTTGCTTTTATCTTGATTCTGATTTAATTCCTTCATAATAGTATTTGTTAGAATTTTCTATCTGACCTCTTTGTTGTGACATTTTTTCTTGACTTTCTTATGCTTTCTGTAACTTTATGCACCGATGGATAGCTAACGATACGAAGATGTTTTTAAAATGCTCCGTAGAATAAGTGTCATAGCGACTTTTGTAGAAAACTTGCAAGATAATCGAAAACCGAAAAATGAAAATCCATAACCTGTACAGTTTTGGAGCTCTGATTTTAAAATGATTGAATACTGGTTTTGTTTCCTTACTAGATATTGTTAAGAAGGATGTCTATCAGCAAGAAATAAAAAAAAGTATGATGGAATAATGGTTGGATGGAATGATTTTTCGTGTTTATTAACTTTTAAAGTCGCAAACCCTCCTTTATTTAGAAAAAAAGAAAAAATACAATAACTCGAAAACTTTTGTATACCTACACTTTTGTATAAGCACTTCAGAGGTCATTTGATAGCCAAATGTCTGTCCTATAAACCCTTAACGGGATCGTGACATATTTCCCTGTAACCCTGTACATTTAATATTATATTCCTATATATTATATATTTATTTATGTTATAATCATATTTTTATTTATGTTTTTCATACTATGTTCTATAATCCGTTTGATACAAAAAATGTGAAGTATAAATTAGCAAAAAGTACATTCAACAAATACGAATATTTATCTCATCGCAGTACGCAGATATTCTTCTTATTTGCAGTTATGAAAAGTTGGTCGTGTTATTTAAGACTTTTACGTGGAAGTCGACGAACTATTTAAAGGCTTTCGTCGCTGCTTAGAATTGATGTTTTTAACTAGAAAATATTACTAGGAATAACTGAATATGAACGAGTCTACAACTTTAACTCTTGTAATTTAAACGGTGGCTGTATTAGGCCACGAGTTGCCGTTAAGAAGAAATGGAGAAGAATCGTTTATTGCTCTTGGATGATTAATTGCTACCTTTTTAATCATTTAAGCACTGAACTATCACCATTCGTTTCTTCGGGCCGTTCGTTCGTTTCAGACTCTGCTTTGCTGGGGCGCCTGCTTTAATCGCTGTGATGAACGCTTGCCATTGCTATATGGATTAAACTCTGCACCGTAGGTAACAATTTGACTCAATATTCCCTCATTTTCATGTAAATTTTGATTTTCGATGCAAGTTGGGGCGTGTTTCACTCGCTGAGAATGGTGCGTCTTTGAAAGTAAAGATCCTTTCTTTCACCAATTTGTCATTAGGACACAAATATCAAAAGCTGATGCCAGCTCAGCCGTAGTTTGAGATGGGTCCGCTTTCATTATCGTTTTCGATTCGCTGTTATAAACCGTCTTCTCCGGGCGTCCACGAAGTTCGTTTAAGAGATGGAACATTCCAGAATGAAGTCGATTAGATTAATTACGTACTGTGCATTCGAAAACAGTGTACATGGGGTACACATATAGTTGTTTCCAAGTCACACATTGCCATTTATCCACTCGCATTCGCACGCGATCTTTGTTAGAACCCATGGTTGCTAATTTCTGTGGAATATCAAGTGTAACTAAATTTTTTTTTAAACAAAGTAATCTATTTGCATATTGGTAGTCTTAGCATAACTATGGCCTTAACCCTCTCAGTATGAGAGGAGACCCGTATTCCAACAGTGGAATGATAATCGGTCGATTATTATTTTTATTATTATTGTTATTAGTATGACTATAAAGATCTCTTCTTATGTTTAACAGTATTTTAGTCATATGCTACTTTAGTTATGTACAAACACGGCCAGTCATAATCATTAACTCATTACAAATAACACTACTTAGCGTAGTGACAAACTTTCTACTGGCATGAACCAGGTTCTATAGATTTTCTGGGCGGCAACCATAAAGAATAACTGGAGACTGTAACAGTTTAAGCGTTGTGTAGGATGCTTTAACTTAGTTGAATTAGACCTGCGAAAGGTTGCAAGCAAAAACTGGATTTAGCAAACCAAGAACAAGGCAAAAGACGGTTGTTGGGGGCGGTCTATGAGAGTGGGCTGATGCAGGCTGATTGTGATGCTGATAATGTCTTGAACGTATCAACAAGGTGTACTTGTACCGTTTCTAGATAGCTCGTAGTATTTTCAAGTAAGCATGTATTAACAGCTAGGGATAAGAACTTGAGTGGAACTTAGGGTTTGAGTTATGACATCCCCTTGCCAACCAGGCTGTGACGTAGCAGTTGCAAAATTAAACAGAATTTGGCAGATATGAATATATATCTTAGTGATTATGAAGCATTCCTTGGAGGTCTCATCCGAGAGCATTGTTTGACCAACTAATGGTCTCTACATTAGCGACTAAGTGCTAGAATCATTTAATTTACCGGCTATAATGTAACTTAACTGTATTCACCACCAGACAGATTAACTACCTACGGACATATGTCTTTATTACATGCCTTTATTAGGTTGCTTTACCACTTGGAAAGTCGAAATGTTTCTCTCTGTATAGGGTTTCGCGTTTTCTGGGCTTTAGGGTTCTGTTAGGAACGCGGTTCATTCATCCTTAAAAATGCCATGACTTTAAATATAGCTGTAGATATGTATATTTTTAAGATCTAGGGTTTAGACTAAATTACACTCTCTCAATCACTCTACTTTAGCACGCTATATCCTGAACCACTAAATAGCTGCTAATTGGTTTCATTAACGCCACCATAAACAATGGAAAGGTAATTAGCGCAGACGTCGTTGTAGACAACTTAACTGGTGAAACGTGGAGGTAATCTACACTCCTCTGCCTACCCCTTCGGGGATTACAGGCTTGATGTTACGTACGTCGTTGTAGACATTTCTGTCTAAGTGTTAGACGCAAGTGACCCTTACGTCTAACACTCAGACAGACATTTTAGACAGAACTTTATTTAATATTAATTGCAATATCACAGACGAAGACCGAAACCTTAATTTGCACGAGCATGAGTACAATGCATAGATTTTAAAGTAACGTTCAGTTTAATCAATACATTATTATATGAGATGGTAACATTTTAACTATTCAGTGTGAACATTACAGCTTCATTATATTTTCAATTTTATTAATATTACCTTCCTCATATAAAAACTCGAAATCGCTAGTTTAATACTCAATCTAGCACATTTATAATGATCAAGATTGAAATATTATTAATGTTCATGAAATTATTTTTTTTTCGTTTTTGTAAACGGGTCATTGGCTTGAATGCGCTAACCGGCTACGTATCGTAGACCGAGAAAAAACAAGGCTAAAGGAAAAAACAACCAGTACTCTTTATCATTTAGACAATTGGCCATCGCTCTCTGCACCAGTAGTGTATAGGTATCACATACCTGCACAATTACTCAATTATATAGAACAACGAATGGGGAAAATACAAATACTTATTAATTCATTTGGTGTAGTAAATGAAATGGAAAATACAACAGCTAAGACGTTTAATTTATAAAGGGAATTTAAAGTAATTCGTGCGTCCAACTCCATACGCCAAGATCATGGCGCAATAGGAAACGTAAACCTTACATAATACCACATTTTCAACTAAATTAAACCTTAATGACTTGTAATAAAGCTTATCCAATATTTACCGTCCGCAAAATATCTTGGTACAGCGCCAACGTAATTTATTTCGTATTCATTAACTGTTCTCACCTTGAAAGCAATTGCAGTGTCAAAGTTAGGAGTCAATGTAACACGTGCGCGATGTGGACTTTAGATTAACGAAACGTTTCACAGATATAACGCGTTCTATATTCCTTTTTTCGATTAATATCATTTTACAATTAATATCAGGAATACCAGCGCATCTGTAAACGGCAGTTAATATAATACAAATTATTCCTTATCTAAGAAAAAAAATCCCTTAAGCAGGTAAATCTGAATGAGGAAAGTCGTAAATAAAAGTCATGAAAAATCTTTGAAATGATTTCCAAGAATTCTCAAGATTTATAAAACTGTATCTGTAGTCCGAGAGAGGCTTTATTTAACATTTAATGTGAAAGAAATAATTACAATCTACATTACGTTACATTTTGCTCTTACCTATTACTCTTCAAAAGAAAAATGCTCAATTTTTTGTCTCTATTAATTGGAAGTGGTTCTAAGTCACATTTATAATTAGAGTTTTATTTTAAATTTGGAATAATAATTAAAACTCCGACTTAAAAGCAATCTCATGCTTGAACCTATTTTATTTTAGAGAACCTAAAACATTAAGATTTTTATTTAATTTTAATGATATTACTCGTATTGCAGCTGCTGTTGATTTCAAGTATATACATTAAAGCGCATTAGATTTAATTTATTTATTTAATGTTGTAATTTTAATTTGCATTCTAATCCTAGTTTAAATATAATTTAGGGGTATTATATTTTCGGTTTAAAAATTTTTATACTCAATTTTATG